>JAQZBX010111121.1:0-10324 GCA_029593785.1 Cabassous unicinctus
CTTTTCTAGTCTCAATATCCCTCAAACCTCTAGTGTGGACAGACACAGTATAGTCTAGTTATTTGGTCCAAGAATTTGTGGAACTAAATCACTGGATTTTTAAAGTTACAAAAGAGACATCTTTTGCTCTGAATTTGTAGTTATCTATAAAATATGTTTTTTCCTTACGGTGTGGAACTGCTTTTGCTTGTCAATCAAATCATTATCGTCTCCTTGATGAAAAACTTTCATAACAAGAAGTCCCCAAAATTTCCTGGGGCAGATATTATAAAATTGCTGTTGCCCTTGAATCAACATAAAGAAATTTTCCACTTACTACAAACTGAATTGTAAACTGAATTGGTTTGACTTTAATCTCCCCACTGTTTAGTGTATGTTATATGGATGTAATGTTCCAATGGTAACAACGCAGGTAAAATAAGAAAAAGTGCAGTCTTTCTTATTGTTCCTTTCTTAGTCCACTGCAACAACATTTGAAGACCAGTTCTCAAGTAGCCAGTGCAGCGGATAGTACAGAATTTTCTTTGATCTTCCTGCTTTGAGTTAGGTAGACCTTCATGCTCTTCTTTGACAGAGACTTTGCAACTCTTTATTCAATAGCAAAAGCATCTTGAGCCAGAACACACACATGTCCATCCGGCGTAGAAATTACTATGAACCTGCAAACTAGTTCTGGAATCTGACAGCTGCTATCTTAATGAAATATCAGAAAAAAATTTGTTTCTTTATTTGACAACATGATTTGGATGTAAGAAGTCAAATAAGCTTTGTTCCATCAAGCTAGCTGGATCATAATTAAGCATTCTGGAGACTGATTTAGGAATGAAGATAGTTTTTTCATTTTTAACAACCAACAAAAAAAGAAACTTGCTGCAGTCTTAAGGATTCAGTGTCTGAGCCCATGATCCTGAAGGTCTATAATTATCTCCCACATAAGAATTTGTCATGTCTAATAAAAATTTCAAATGTTGAACAGCCATTCTTAAAACTAAGTTTGTCCATTTTATGTGCCATTGAATTTTGTGAGGGATCATTGCAGACACTTCTTCAAAGAGTTTATTCATTTTATCTCCACACCACTTTAGAGTTTGGGTATGAGCTGCTCCTCTGAAGGACTTCATTTTTCTTTGTTGTTCACCATCTTCCATTCTGCTGCTCCTGAAAGCTGATAGTTCTATCTTTGTTGCAAAAAGATAGAAAAAGTGGTCCTGAGAAAACTTTTCTACCATTTCCTGATATAATTCCTTACTGGGATGGGTCTTAATCACTTCCTTCGTGCTTTCTTGGGAACACTGTCACATGTGGGCTGAGGGATCCAAAAGTTCATGACATCTTGGTTTGTGACCTTGTGGTCCACAGTGCCCCCCTCTCTACTTAATCCTCATGTTCAATACCGGCAATGTCCTGCCATGAATGTAATTAATACCACAAACTCCCTCCTCTTTCCAACTCCATCTTCTCTGTCATCTATTTACATTTCAAATGCAACCTCCACCCAGCAGCATTATCTGATTTCCTGGAAGGAATGTAAAAACTGCCCACTAGATCCCAGGATGAGACTGGAAACCCTTGTGTATACATTATAAAGTGCTGATTGATTTTTAAAATTCAGAATATAAGTCAAGATGTTCACTTATCCCAGCTATTACAAGAGCCTGTCTCCACCAAGTGCATTCTCTTTCCACTGATGAATTACCACCGTATGAGAGATAATAGGTTGGATGACTCACCTTGAGTGTTTGATACTCATGTCAAATAGGCATCCACCTAAACCCTAATATAATGGTGCACAGTATATCTCAACACCATCAGGAAATATATCTCCTCCATTGATAAAAGAATGTGATGGTGACAAAGGCCAACTCCTTCTAATACCTCATTATTCCAAGTGAGGTCCATGGAACAGAACTTCAGTATCAACTGGTACCTTGTCTGAGATGCATATGATGGGACCCCAGGAGAGAGAGGAGGGAGGTGTGAAACAGAGTCTCCCCTCCAGGTTACAAAGGAGCACAACCCTGCTGACCCTTGATTTCAGACTTCTGGCCTCCAAAACTGTAAAAGAACTGAAACTTTTATTTTGTTTCAAGATGCCCAGTGTGTGGTACTAGGTTAGAGCAGCCCTTGAAAACTAAAACAACATGCAAATTCCTAACAATGGTGAAAACACACATTAATATATTTTGTCTTTCTGACAAGCCCAAGAATGGATCTGAAACAGAGGGTAAGACCAAAGGAAAGGCAGAATTTTAAACACATAAACCAATGTAACTGAAAAGGTAGCTATTTTTTTTTTTACACTTTGTGATGTAATTTAATGATAAATTTATTCACTAGTTAAGCTTTGGATTCTTCATTAAAGAGAATATTTACTTGTGTACATGGGAGGAAGACACCCCTTGAAATTTCTAAATAAAAAAAATTCCACTGCCTTTGAAAACCTTTGAGTGTTCATGTATTTGGGCTCCCAAAATATCATCCCTTAAAGCCATTTAGGAGAAGGATGTGGGAAGATGAGAGAGTAGGAAAATCTAGGGCTCAGTCCTTCCACCAGAAAAACTAGTAAACAGTCAGGAACTGTCTGAAATAATTATTTTGAAACTCCAGAGACCAGAAAAACTTTGAAAAGCATCCAGGGAAGAGCAGGAAGAAGAAGCTGAAAAATTATGGTAAAGATCAGTAAATTGCTCTCTCTGCAATGCAGCTCCCAATGCCCACTCCCCACTCTCATTTCAAGCTGTCACAGGGTTCAGTCTCTGGCTAGCTGGCTGATGATAAAAAGGGACATAAATATTTGCTTCCTCAAGAAGAGGTGGGCATGGCCAATCACTGATCACAGCTTTTGATTAATAAATTCATCTCACTGGAGGCTGAGCTCTGAAGGCACCACTCTTTCAGTCTGCTCCTTCATAAAAGCTATTGGTTCTTCCTTATTCCCTGCTCAGGGTACTTCAGAACTGGTCTGAGTGATCTTCATGGGTCCCTGGCTCTGTTTTGGTTGGGAAAGACTGACTTGTGTAAGTCCTCTGAAGAGTGGCCCTTCTACCAGTATTTGACCTACAGGCAAAGCAGATTAAGACAATGATAGGAGTTTAAGAAACCATCTTCAAACACTGGGGAGAGTGAAGTCTTCTCCTGCAAAATAGAGATGTACAAAACAACTAACAATCTAAAGGCTAGAACAAGTCAGAAACACAGAAACTGCATTTGCCTAGGCAGAACCTCTTGAATGGAGGGCTTAGTCTCAGGAAAATTTCTGTCTCATCACCAGCTGGTTACAAAAATAAGAAACAGACATCTTAGGGAACAAACTCCAGAGTTAATATTTTTAAATATTAAAATGTACACTGTGAAACAAAGAATACAGGACAAACAAAGAATCATGAATTGAGGGCCCATTAAAAGGAAGAGGATAAAAATCCAGGAAACATCACTGAAGAACACCAGAATGTGTACATGCCAAACAAAGACACTAAAAAAAAACTTCTTAAAAATGCACAAAAAGATGAAGGAAAAGACAGAAAAAGAACTGAGGGACATCAGGAAAGCAAGGAATGACCAACCTGAGAGTCAAGACAAAGAGATAGAAGATATTTAAAGGAAGCAAAGAGAACTACTGGTTTTGAAGACCACAATAACTGAAATGAAAAATGCCCAGGAGGATTTTAAGAGCAGAATGGAGCTGGCAAAGGAAAGCATCAGATAACTCAAAGATAAGGTGTTTAAAATGAGAAAGGCTGAGAAGTAGAAAGAAACGAGAATTATTAAAAGCCACAATAGCCTGACATCCCTGGGGCACCATCAAGCACACTGATATACACATTATGGATGTCCCAGAAGGATAAGAGAGAAAGGACCAGAATGAATATTCAAAGGAATAATGACAGAGAACTCCCCAAACTTAGCAAATGATGTGATTATGCACCTCCAAGAAGCCCAGAGACTATCAAACAGGATAAACATTAATAAAAATACATCCTTCATATATTGATCATGAAATCAAGTACAGAGGACAAGGAGAGAGTTCTGAAAGGTGCAAGAGAAAAACAACATCTGATGTACAATGGAGTCCCTATTGGATTGAGTGCCAATTACTCACCAGAAACCTTGGAGGCAAGAAGGCAATAAGTTGAAATAATTAAAGCACAGAAAGAAAACAACTGCTAGCCAAGAATTTTATCACAATTTGAAGAAAAAGGATCTTTACATCAAACTCTGCAAAAATCAACACAAATGGCTCAAAGACTTAAATATCAAAATTATCAAACTCCTAGAAGAGCACATAGAGGAGCATCTTCAGGTTAGGCAATGATTTCTAGACTTTCCACCCAAAGCATTATTAAAAATTTTAAAAAAAATTGTGCCTCAAAGGATTTTATCATCAAGAAGGTATAGAAGAAGGTATAGAAAGGGCCAGAAACCTCCTGAAAAGATGCTCAGTATTATTAGCCATCAGGGAAATGCAAATCAAAATCACATAGATAATATTTCACAACTATTGGAATTGCTGATATTAAAAATAAAACTGAAAATAACAAGCGTTGGAGAGGATGTATAGAAATAAGGACACTCGTTCATTGCCGGTGGGGAATGAAAAATGGTGCCGCTGCCGTGGAAGACGGTTTGGCAATTCCTCAGTAAGCTAAGTATACAATTATGTATGAACTGGCAATCCCATTACTCAGCATATACCTAAAATAACTGAAAGAAGATATTAAAATAACTTGAAGAGATATTTACACACCAATGCAAGTTGTTGGCAATGCAAGATATTTTATGCACAGTTATTCTGGTTTATTTTTTCTTAGCCTGGGAATAAAGAGTTGGAAGTAAGGAGAAGGGAGGTAATATGTTCATTTGAGGGAGTCATGATATTCTGAATCTGTTTATTAAATATATAGTTAGGCTCTCACTTTCTTCATCAAGAAATAAACACAGCTGTTGAATGTAGATGTGGAAGCCTTGGGTCTTGATGGTTCTGATAGAACTTTGCTGATTTGTAGTTTATATGTGTGGTAGAAAGTTTGCAGAGATGGTTTCAATTATCAAACTTTCTCTGAATCCATATTCTTTCAATAGAACTATAGAGCTCATAATTTTGATTCTGGTCTTGACTTCAAAGTATCCTATTTATTTTAACCAAAAGAGTAT
This sequence comes from Cabassous unicinctus, assembly GCA_029593785.1. NCBI lineage: Eukaryota > Metazoa > Chordata > Mammalia > Cingulata > Chlamyphoridae > Cabassous > Cabassous unicinctus. Next base: position 5,152 of record JAQZBX010111121.1, read on the forward strand.
ACTGGGTGTGTCAACATGCTTCCAGAAGCCTTGAGGGAAGCAGACATGGCTCAGACCACTGAGCAGCTGCCTACCACATGGGAGTTCCGGGTTCGGTTCCTGGTGCCTCCTGGAGAAGCCGCGCAAGACAGCGAGCTGATGTGACAAGCTGGCATGGAGAGTTGACACAGCAAGATGGTGCAGTGAGATGACACAACCAAGAGACAAAGTGAGGAAACACAATAAGACAAACAACAAAGCAGGGAGTGGACGTGGCTCAGGTGATTAAGCATCTCTTTCCCACATGGGAGATCCCGGGTTTGGTTCCCAGGGCCACCCAAAAAGAGAAGACCAGCACATATCAAACAGACACAATGAAGGCAATCAATGAGGGAGTGGGAAGAAATAAATAAGTAAAAAAATCTTTTTTAAAAAAAGTCTTGAAGTGTTTCTCCTGCTATTTCTGGAACCCTGAGTTTGCATTTGAATAACTCCAGCCTACCTGCTGGAAGATTTTGGAACATGTGCAGCAAATAACCAGTTTTCCCAGTAAAGGCCACCCTAGCCCATCCTTTATCCAGAACACACACAAGTATGAAAGCAGGTCCAACCATAATTGGCAAAGCCTTACCTGCTGACACAGCTGAATACAGCCCATGTGGAGCTCTGCTTATAGTGACACAAATCCAATCCATACACGGATACAGTAATAAAAGCTTTTACCTAAACCATTTATATTGGGATGGCCTGTTATGAAGCAAAAGCTAACTGATATGATCGGAATAACCAGCTGCTACATTTTAGGATTCTTTCAGATATTTGAAGACAGCCTTCATGATCACACTGTTATTCCAGGTATTTCAGATAAGGGTATTAAAAAGTGGCTATTTCTGATTTTCCATTGTGGTTAAGAAGTAGATGTTGAAAGGACACGCATGCAGGTTTGGTCAGGAATAACTTGTGCCCTGATTCAGAATACTTCATTCCAAGGGAAATTGCTGTACATGATTTCAAGCTCTTCTTTAAGTCATCCTTTCATCAAGATGTTTGAAAGGAATTTTAAAAATTAAGGCTAAAATTTTGGATCATATAGTCAATAAACAGATTGTTCACTAAGAAACCTTCAATGTTTAAGAAGAAATTTAGAGAAAGGGCAGATATCTTGTTTACAGGAATGGAAAGAGTCTTATTTATTTTCCATTAACAAAATATAGAACATGCAACTCAGTCCTGTTCTCCACTGCATAAAACATCTTGCAAATGGAAACCAAGATGACTTACTTAATGGGTAGATATAAGTTGTCTGAAGCAATTCTTTTCTTTGGAAATAGAATGCATGATGTAAAGTTTTGCTTCAACATATTTAAGGTCATATTTGAGCCTTCTAAAATATGTCTTAATTCCAGAAATTTAGAAGAATCATAAATTCTATCTCTGAGTCTTTAATCCCTGCAATCACAGCATTTCTTCAAATCGAGGAACAAGAACATTTTATGAGCTCTCTCTGCCTAGAGGAGCCCCCACCAAATCTTGTTGTGTATTTCCATCTTTCTCTCCCATTTCTCATCAAGCTCTGTTCTTTCTCCCATTTCTTAAATATATTCTTTTACTGGCTTAACTAAAAAAATAAGAACATTTTGTGGCTTTCCATGAAGAAATCTTTTCAAAGCCTCCTTTACGTCATTATTCCTCAGACTGTAGATGAAGGGGTTCAACATGTGTATGCACACAACATATATCACCGAGGCTGGTGCACTTGCATGTACAATATGCAATGCAAAAGAACTAAGGTACACTCCTAGACTCGTAGAGTAAAATATGGAGATAACTGTGAGATGAGACGCAGAGTTGGAAAATGCTTTGTAATTCCCAGAGCTTATGAGATTGCACGTATGAAGGATACAATCTTAGAATAAGAGAAAGTGATGCCAAAGAATGGTCCTCCACCCAGCAGCCCAGCTGCAAAATACATCACTATCTCATTGAAGAAAGTGTCAGAACAGGCAAGTTGGACCATTTGATTATATTCACAAAAAAGTGGGGGATTTCTGTCTACAAAATGATAGTCGCAAAGCCATTAAGCTTTCTAACAAGGAATACAGAGCACTTACTATCCAGTAACCTAGAATCAGGAGGACACAGTGCTGGGTGTTCGTGATGACCACGTAGTCCAGGGAGGGACAGATGGCCACAAAGCTGTCATAGGCCAATGCAGTGAGGAGCATGTTGTCTACCATTCAAATAACATGAAAAAGTACATCTGGGTGAGACAACCTCCATAGGTTTTCAAACTCCTGTGCTTCTTGATGTTCACCAGCATTTTAGCAAAGGTGGTGGAGATAAAACAGATGCCAGAAAAAGACAAGTTGGAGAGGATGGGTGTGTGGAGGTGAGAGTCATTGATGGTGGCCAGTAAGATAAGCAGGTTCCCAGAAATGGTGGCAATAAATATGGACAGGAAGAAGCCAAAGACTGAAGATGGCAATCCTGGTTGCTCTGAGAATCCCAAAAGAAGAGTGTCTAGAATTCATGTTTCATTTCCTGGCTCCATGTGGTTGGTGTGACTATCCAGAAAAAGAGAAAGGACATAACTAATATTCAAAGAAGTGGGACTTACTAACATATCCGTAATTTATGTTTTGCAGAGAAGAAATTAATTTCTAGATTTTGTTTATGAAACGGATCCCCTTTCAGAGGATCCTTTGAGCAATTTCTGACTAAAGATCTCTGTCCCACTTTCAGCTAATTTCCCAAAGAGTTACACATTGTATGATTTATTTTAATATTTCCCATCATTTTTATATATATTTTAAAAGATGCTTAGATTACACAAATGTTACACAAAAATTACAGGGATTTCCATCTTCCCCACCTCCCACATCTCCCATAACATCCCACATAAACATCTTTCATTAGTGTGGCACATTACCTGCAATGGATATACACATCCTAAGGCTTTGCCACTAAGTTGGACCATAGTTCACATTGTAGACCACACTCTCTCCCACACAGTTCTGCATGTTATATACTGATGTAAAATGGCCTATATCAGTCATTGTAATGTCACTCAGGATAATTCCCAATTTCTGAAAAAGCACCTGTATTACAACTGCTTTTCCCTTCCTTGCTGCCAAAGTGCCCAGTGGACACTGGCTCCACCACACTGTTGTAATTTCTTCCATTGCTTGAATCACATTATGTCTACAAAAGAATACCACTAAGTCCACTCTAGTCCATAGCACTTCCCCAATCCTGAGGAGTTTGGGATGGTGATGTCCACTCCACCTCCAAGTGAGAGGGGGCTTATATCCCATGGATACGGTGGATGGGATTATCCCACCTGCAGCTGCAGGCTCTCTCCATTCCCTGGGATGGCCGTTGTCCATCATCGTCTCCTCACCAGGTGACTTGGGTGAGTCCATTGAGCTGTGGAGTAGGATTTGCAGCTCCACTGAGATTCCAGGCACAGCTGGCACATGGGCAGGCCAGAGGCTCCAGTCTCTGGAAGTACATCTACAAACTCCTGCATCACATATAGGTTTGCATAGAAGGGACTGATGGACCATGTGCAGGGAGGACTTATTTGAGTCTAACTCTGTCACTCTCAGGAGTACAGATTTCAAAGTAGAGGCCACTGATAAGGCATCAATCTCTGGAACTATCCCCCGTTATACAGGACCTGGGTGTCTCCAGATCCCTCAGGAGCCCCTCTGTGTGGGATGATATCGACTTTGGTTTTCTATGAGACCCTACTGAGGTGTGTGTAAGAGTTACCTCTGGGATGACCTCCCGAATCTCTTTGAAGTTTCTTAGCCACATAAACTCATTTGTCTTTACCTTTTCCCCCTTTTATTCAAGGTCTTTTTCCAGTCGTATAGCCAGTCAGCACTTGGTATTGATCCCTCCCTCATTGCCAGGGAGGCTCATTACCGGGAGACATGTCCCATGCTGGGGGGAAGGTAATGCATTCATATGTTGAGTTTGGCTTAGAGAGAGGTGACATTTGAGCAACAAGGAGGCTCTCAAGTGGCATCCCTTAGGCACCCCATAACGGTAGGCTAAGTTTCAATTACAAGAGCAAAAACTCGTAAGGCTAGTCATCAATAACAAGAACTCATCAATGGAACTTCCTCCTTTGCCAGACACTGCCCCTGCACTCGGGGGACTCTTTCTGCTCCCTTGGAGAATGTGGCAGAGCTCTCCACACTGGGAATTCAGTATTCCCTCATTTATTGAGTGATTGTCTACTCACTGTGACCATGCCCCACCCCTTGATCATTTGAACAATTTTATGTATCTTTCATGTATATTCAGGCAAACTTCCTCCCATGAAACCTCCATCCCAGACACCCCCCAACAATGATCCCCTCCTGCCCCCTTTGTAACCCTTCTGTGATCCAAACCTTCCTTGAAGATGAAGCCCATATAATAGCCAAATACAATTAATAGGAAAATGAAATAATAAAGATAAGTTTAATATAAGAGATAAAACACATGGAAACAAAAAAATAAAAACCACTAGAAATAAAATAAAATTAAAGGATTGGGATATTCTAAAAATGGGACAAACAAAAAAATTAAAAAAAATTTTTAACATTTTTCCTCTTATCACTGCATTATCAGGTGTCCAGTCTGTACTGTTGCACCTGCCCCCTCTCACTCCCCAGTGTCTCCTGAATTTTCATTTGATTTTCAATGAAGTTTGAGGACACAGAAAGTCACACACAAAATACTAGAGACTCCCATATACTCAAGTTCCTTCCCCTTTCCTCACCCCATATTAAAACCTTTTTTATGTGGATGGTAGCATTGTTATAACTCTTATACAGATAGTGAAGCATAGCTACTAAACACTGTCAATGGTTTACAGTATAGTTTACAATTTAGATGGTACAATTTAATAATTTTTGATGATATTTACCATGTCCTGTGTCCATTACTGTAAGGTAATGAAAAACATTTCCCATGACCACTAAATACCCCCTGTTTGATCTTTTCTGTTCCTTCCTCACCATCCACCTAGGGCTCATGACACTCCCCTGTCTTGACTCATTGGATGACAAGATTCATAGTTAAATGCAACAAGAGGTCTTGATATGCTGATTATCCTCCCCTGATAGGATCCACCCTTTCTCCTAAGAGACAGCCAACTGTCTGTTTCTCGGTGATTCGGTCCTCCCAAAGATGGGGTTCC
>JAQZBX010111122.1:0-10312 GCA_029593785.1 Cabassous unicinctus
AAATTGTTCTTTATGCTCACTCAGTGTCTTCTTAATATCCTTTATCTCTTTAGTCATATTTTCTTTCAATTCTTTAAAATGATTTATGAGAGAAGTGTGATTATCATTGATTGTATTGAATCCTGAATCTCTTCAGAATATTTGGTTTGTGCCTTTGGCTGTGCCCTCACTTCCTGTCTCTTAGTATGGCTTGTAATTTTTTTGCTGATATCTATCTAGGCATCTGATATGTTGGTGACTACTCCAATGCTCAATTTCTCCCTTGCCTATTGTTATTAATTTTTCACAGCTCTTTGACATTTGATTCAACTTATCCTGTCTTTAAAATTTCCCAGCGTAAGTTACCAAAAACCATGCCCAGGACTCACTAATGGGGTACAGACCTTCTCCCAGGGGTTGGGTAAAGAGACCTCTAAAAGCAGTTTCTTCCATGAATTTCAAGACCTGCCAGCAGATGGTGCTTGTTGGTGCACATTTCCACAGAGGTCTATCTCAATATTCTTTTGTTTTAGTCTGGCCTGAGCCAAGATTCATAGTGGCCTCCACTGACCAAATTCACTGAAGATAAACACTAGATGCTATATTTTGATTAATAATATTTTAATTTAAAGTAAATTAAACTATACAGTTCCTTAGTTATACTAACCATATTTCCAGCATTATATCAAAGATATATTTAAGCTATATATAATGTTGATACTAAATAGCGAGGTCATTCACTAACTCATAATGAATAGAACAATATCAGTAACTTGGAAGCATTCTGAGAGCACCTAACTTATGAGGTCAATTTCCCAAGCTCAGACATAATCTACTTTCTTTAACTTTGTGATTATCAATCACTGGATATTCTGTAGAAGTTAAGCATGTTTTTAAAGCACACACACACACAAAAATTGACTATTTTGTAGGCTTTCTACCATACTCAAAGTTATTCATAGTTCATGTCTACTTTTGTGCATTTTCTTATTGTTCAAGATTAGATTGGCAAAATTATTCTAAGTTGCATTGAGTGGTATAATTTTGTAAAGTTCATTGTTGCATAGTATTCAAAGAATTTCTTTTACCACATTTTCTTTCTCCATTTTATGAAAACCTTGGTTATTTTTTGAGTTTTTTTCTTATATAACAGTAATACAAAAAGTGCTTTTAAAGCAGGCTATTCCATATATCCTTGGGCACATTTGCAATATGCCCCAGGGTGCATACCTAACTAGTGGAATTCAAGGGTCAAATTGTAATGCAGGCCTCAGTTAGCAGATGAGGTTCAGCACTGTCACAAAAATAGTGGGGAAAAAGTCTAAAGCTGCCAGAGTGACCTGCCTTGGGGGTCAGCAGACCAGGGCAGCACTTCACAGCTCCCAGGAGGTTGAGGGACAGAGACAAAAAAGCCAAAGCAGCAAACCTTGAGTTGTTGGACCTCCCAGCCACTGGGAAAGGCTCCCATCCCCCACCCCAGGAGATATTCAAGTGGTGGTAAAACCTGTAGCACACTGGTATGTTGTCTGTGGTGCATGGGGTCAGAGTGGATCCCAGTCCCACAGCAGTTTTATCTCCAACTCTCTGTCTCCAGGGCTGGAGCCAACACCTTTGCCCACACTCATGGGGCTGCATTTGCCTTTGCTAGAGCCACTGGACTTCACACTGCCTCCAATTGTGGGTGGCCAGGATGTTGGAGCAGATGCAGATTGGGGTGAGAAACAGACCCCCAGGTTGCTGCCAACAGCAGTGTGAGGGGTGCAGACTATGGGGCCTGCTCCTGCTTGTCCCACCTGGGGACTTTTGAGGAACAACATTGGAAATCCAGGGAATTTTTGTGGTTCCAATGGAGGGTGTCAAATGTACAATAAACAAAGGGTTGAATAACCACTTCCTGCTCAACCTCATAGCAACCCTCAGCATAACTACCACTATGGGGTCAAGTACATGTGGGAACAAAGTAGCTGAATCCCCCAACTGGTGAACGGCATGGACAACAGCAGCAACCTCAAGGCCCTGGTCATTCACCAGCTGGACCCACACCTCAGGTCAATATGGCCCTGAAGACCCAGCAGTAGAAGTTTATGAACTGGCCAGTGGATGGGTAGCACTGAGTTCTACTTCATGGCAGCCATCACCTGGGGAACACAGCATCCTGGTAGGCTTGACAATTCATGTGGCCTGTTACTTCTAGAGTACCACATGTCATCTAGCCCTGGCTGAGTACTGCTTTACCACTGGTGACCTTGGGAGGAGTACAGTCATGGCTTTAGCTGTGAAGTGCACACTGAACTGGTTGGCAATGGTACCGCTGGGCCAGGCCATCATGCATGGAACATATTACCACAAAGCCAGTGACCTGTTGCAAATGAGTGTGGAGTTCAAGGTAATTGCAAAGATGTAGGACATAGGTGTCTTCTTGTACCAGCTGAACCTGCACAATGCCAGCCTCCTCTTCAAAGCCTCCATGGACAACAACTGCTTTGCTTGCACCACACTAGAGAATTCCTGCCCCTGCCCCTAACCATGGCACTTGAGACCTTCCTGAACCACCATGAGAACAATTTCCATTGTGGTTTGGGCATCAGCATCATCTGAGTCATTCCTGGACCTGCATTCAATGCTGTTCCTTATTCAGATCCCCCTCAACCTCTCCTCCCTCTTTCAAGGCTGCAGTAAGTGGAGGGTAGGAGGGCCCCATTGCTCCAGCATCTGAGGAGGGGATTCTTGAACTGACAGGAGCTGTGCTAGGAAGGAGAAATTAATTGAGTTTTGTATATTGACCTTATATTTTGCTTCTTGTTATCACTATGCCTTCTCATTAAGACACTTGATACTTAGCTCTATTTCCTTTGAATTTGCAAATTTATGGCACTGAATAATTTGATAATTTCAGAGATACAGAGTGGAGCCTGGAGGAGGCATATGTCCACAGCCTACTGTGAGAATCCAGTGTCCTGACTGTACTCCATGGCCAGGAGAGGACTATCAACCCACCACTTTTGTATCAACTGAGTCTAAGACTTCCCAGAAAAGTCCTGCCTGTTAAGCCCTTTGGACTGCATCACTGCTTCCACTGTGATTGCAAGAGCTTCATACCCAAGACTACAATGGGATACACCCTCATTCAGTTACAACTTGGGCAGCATCCAGAGTGAGTAAAAGGCTTCCTCTTGGCATCACTGATGTTGAGGAAGGGTCTCAGCATCTCAGATGACCTTTTCTTAAAGATCATCTGCAAGATGATTTTCCTTAAACCAATCATTTTTTTTTACATGAATATGAAATAAATTTTTATTTTGTGTTAAACCATTGACATTTGGGGGTTTGTTATAGCAGCTGGCATTACCTGAACTAATACAATTGAATTAAATTAAACATCCCTTTGATGTTTTTTTCTTCCCTTTCCTCCTGTTTCACTTTTTTTTCACTTTTTTTATCTTAAAAGATGCTAAGATTACATAAATGTTACACAAAAATTACAGGGATTCCCATGTTCCCCAACTCCCCCACTTCCCATAAAATCCCATATAAACATCTTTCATTAGTGTGGTACATCACCTGCAATGGATATACACATCCTGGGGCTTTGCCATTAGCATGGACCATAGTTCACATTGTAGACCACACTCTCTACCACACAGTTCTGCATGTTATATGCTTAAAATGGTCTATATCTGTCATTGTAATGTCACTCAGGATAATTCCCAAGTCCTGAAAAAGCCCCTGTATTACAACTGCTTTTCCCTTCCCTGCCCCAAAAGCATTCAGTGGCCACTGACTACACCTCACTGTTGTAATTTCTTCCATTTCTTGAATCACAATATGTCTACAACAGAATACCATTAAGTCCACTCTAGTCCATAGCTCTTCCCCAATCCTGAGCAGATTGGGGTGGTGATGTCCACTCTAACTCCAAATGAGAGGGCACTTATATCCCATGGATATGATGGATGGGATTATCCTGCCTGCAGCTGCAGGCTTTCTCCATTCCCTAGGATGTCTATTGTCCATCATTGTCTCCTCACCAGGTGATTTGGGTGAGTCCATTGAGCTATAGAGTAGGAGTTGCAGCTCCACCAAGATTCCAGGCACAGCTGGCACATGGGTAGGCTAGAGGTTCCAGTCTCTGGAAGTACACCTACAAACTCCAGCATCACATATAGGTTTGAATAGAAGGGACTGATGGACCATGTGCAGGGAGGGCTTATTTGAGTCCAACTTTGTCACTGTCAGGATACCAGATTCCAAAGTAGAGCCCAAGGATAAGTTATCAATCTCAAGAGCTATCCCCCCTTATATAGGACCTGGGTGTCTCCAGAGCCCTCAGGAGCCCCTCTATGTGGGGTAATATCCACTTTGGTGTTCTATGAGATCTCACTGAGCTGTGAATAAGCGTTATCTCTGGGATGAACTCCTGACCCTGTTTGAAGTCCCTTAGCCACATGAACTCATTTATCTTTACCTTTTCCCCCTTTTAGTCAAGGTCTTTTTCCAGTTGTATTGCCAGTTGGCACTTCGTATTAATCCCTCATTGCCAGGGAGGCTCATCCCTGGGAGTCATGTCGCATGCTGGGGGGAAGGTAATGCATTCATATGTTGAGTTTGGTGTAGAGAGAGGCCACATTTGAGCAACAAGGAGGCTCTCAGATGGCAACCCTTAGGCACCCCATATCAGTAGGCCAAGTTTCAATTAGAAGAGCAAAGACTTTAAAGGCTAGAGTCATCAATAACAAGAACCCATCAGTGGACCATCCTCCCTTGCCAGACACTGCCCCTGCACTTGAGGGAGTGTTGCTTCTCCCTTGGAGAATGTGGCAGAGCTCTCCAGGCTGGGAATTCAGTATTCCCTCATTTACTTAGTGATTATCTACCCACTGTGACCATGCCCCACCCCTTGATCATTTGAAAAATTTTATATATCTTTCATATATATTCAGGTGAACTTCCTCCCATGAAACCCCCATTCCAGACACCCCACACCAATGATCCTCTGCAGCCTCCATTGTAACCCTTCTGTGATCTAAACCTTCCTTGAAGACGAATCCCAAATAATAGCCAAATATAATTAATAGCAAAATGAAATAATAATGATAAGCTTACATGTAAGTTATAAAATACATGGAAACTCAGGAAAAAAACCTAAAAATAAAATGAAATGAAAGGAATGGGACATTAAAAAAAATGGGAAAAAAATTTAAAAATTAAAAAAAAATTATTATTATTTTTCCTTTTATTACTGCATTATCAGTTGTCAAGTCTGTACCCTGACACCTTTCCTCTCTCACTCCCCATTGTCTCCCAAATTCTCATTTAATTTTCTAAGAAATTTTATGTCACAGCAAAGTCACACACAGAATACTAGAGACTCTCATATACCCAACCTCCTTCCCCTTTCCTCACCCCATATTAAAATCTTTTTTATGTGGATGGTAGCATTGTTATAACTGTTATACAGATAGTGAAACATAGCTTCTAAGCATTGTCAATGGTATACAGTATAGTTTACAATTTAGATGGTACAGTTTAAATAATTTTTGATGATCTTTACCATGTCCTGTGTCCATTACTGTAAGGTAATGAAAAACATTTCCCCTGACCACTAAATACCCCCTTTTGATCTTTTCTGTTCCTTCCTCCCCCTCCCCCTGGGGCACATGACACTCCTCTGTCTTGACTCATTGGATAACAAGATTCATAGTTCCATGCAACAAGAAGTCTTGTCATGTAGATTATCCTCACCTATTAGGATCCATGCTTGCTCCTAGGAGATAGTCACCTGTCTGTTTCTGGGTGAATTGGTCCTCGCAAAGATGGGGGCCATCTCCTTCCCACTCACCATGTTGGTCTCCACTCCCTGACACAACACATTATGACAGGATGAACACTCACACACTCCCCAGAAGCCTACTCCAGATGGACCGAATCCTCAGTGCCCCCAACTTATGCCCTAAACCAGTGACACTACCTTGTCATATAGCCATATATGACCTATATATATATAGCATTCCAACACCTGCACTTTCATCATCATAACCACAAATCCCATGTTCACCTAGTCCCCCTCCTATCTCTCCCCCCAGTATCCTGGGTACTCTAACCCACACTTCCTAATCTACACATCTGTCAAACCTGCACCACCAAACCCAGCAATATCACTATCCACCTGTCCTATCCTTCAATATGAAATATACTCTATCACTTTACCATAGATTATGTCCATATGGGTGATGGCTCACAACCTACCCTTCTCTCTCTCTCCCTTGTTAACCTATCTTTCAGATGGTGGATCTCAGAGACTGTTAACTTCCTCAATTCAAATCAGTGAGGGCATATACTGTTCATCCTTCAATGCCTGGCTTGCTTCACTCAACATAAGGTCTTCAAGATTCATCTATGTTATTACGTGTGTTAGCACTTTATTCCTTCTTACAGATGCATAATATTCCATTGTATGTATGTATCACATTTTGTTTATCCATTCATCTGGTGATGGGCACCGGGGCTGATTCCAACTTTTAGGAATTGTGAACACTGTTACTATGAACATTGGTGTGCAAATATCTGTTTGTGTCTTTGCTTTCAGTTTTTCTGGGTATATACCCCGCAGTGGAATCACTGGATCATACGGAAGATCTATTTTTAGTTTTCTGAGGAACCACCAAACTGTCCTCCACAGTGGCTGGAACATTCCACAATTCCACCAGTAGTGGATGAGGGTTCCTATTCTTCCACATCCTCTTCAACACTTATACTCTGCTGTTTTTTTAATAGCTGCCATTCTGATGGATGTAAGATGGTATCCCATTGTAGTTTTGACTTGCATTTCCCTAATAGCTAGCAATGTTGAGTATTTTTTCATGTGGTTTTTCACCATTTGTGTTTCTTCCTTGGAGAAGTGTCTTTTCAGGTCACTTGCCCATTTTTTTAAATGGGTTGTTTGTCATTTTATTTTTGAGGTGTAGGATTTCTTTATATATGCAGGATATTAGGCTCCTATCAGATAAATGGTTGCCAAATATTTTCTCTCATTTAGTAGCCTGCCTTTTTATTTTCTTAATTGCATCCTTTGAAGTGCAGAACTTTTTAAATTTGCAGACATCCCATTTATCTACTATCTCTTTTGCTGCTCGTGCTTTGGGTGTGAAGTTCATGAGACCATTTCCTATTACAAGGTCCTGTAGATGATTTGCTACATTATCTTCCAATGTCTTTATGGTTTTTGGCTCTTATATTTAGATCTTTGATCCATCTTGGGTTGGTTTTTGTATAAGGTGTAAGATGGTATTCCTCTTTCATTCTTTTGGAGATGGATATCCAGTTCTCCAAGCACCACTTGTTAAAGAGGCCATTCTCTCCCAACTGAGTGGTCTTGGTGGACTTCTCAAATATCAGATGACTCTATATGCAAGGATCTATATCACAGCTCTCAATTCAGTTCCATTCATCAGTATGTCTATCCTTGTGTCAATACCATGCAGTTTTGAGCATGGAAGCTTTGTAGTATGCTTTAAAGTCAGGTAATGCGATTCCTCAAACTTCATTTTTCTTTTTAAATATGTCTTTGACAATTTGGGGCCTGTTACCTTTCCAAATATATTTTATAGTTACTTTTTCCAGTTCCTTAAAAAATACAGTGTTGATTTTTATTGGGATTGCATTAAATCTGTAGATTAGTTTGATTAGGATAGACATCTTAATGATGTTTAGTCTTCTTACCCATGAACAGGGAATGTTCTTCTATTTATTTAAGTCTTCTTTGATTTCCTTTAACAGTGTTGTGTAGTTTTCTGTATATAAGTCCTTTACATCTTTAGTTAAATTTATTCATGGGTATTTGATTCTTTTAGTTACTATTGTAAAGGATATTTTTTTCTTGATTTCCTCCTCAGATTGCTTTCTATTGGTGTACAGAAATGCTACTGATTTTTGAGCAGTGACCTTATAGCCTGCAACATTACTGAACTCATTTACAAGTTCTGGAAGCTTTGTTGTAGCTTTCTCAGGGCTTTCTATGTATAGGATCACGTCTTCTGCTAATAATGAAATTTTTACTTCTTCTTTAACAATTTGGATGCCTTTTATATTTTTTCTTGCTTCAGTTCTCAAGCAAGTACTTCTTAAATAGGAGTGTTGATAGTGGGCATCCTTGTCTTGTTCCTGATCTCAGAGGGAACACTTTTAGGATTTCACCATTTAAGATGATGTTAGCTTTGGGTTTTTCATATATACCCTTTATTATATTCAGAAAGTTTCCTTCTATTCCTATCTTTTGCAGTGTTTTTATAAGGAAAGAGTGCTGTATTTTGTTGAATGCTTTTTCTGCATCTATAAAGATGATCATGTGATTTTTTTCTTTCAATTTGTTTATGTGGTGTGTTACATTGATTGATTTTCTTATATTGAACGATCCTTGCATACCTGGGATGAAACCCACTTGGTCATGCTATATAATCCTTTTGATATGTTGTTGAGTGGGATTAACATGTATTTTTTTTGAGGATTTTAGCATCTAGGTTCATTAGAGAAATTGGTCTGTAATTTTCCTTACTTGTGGTATCTTTGTTTGGTTTCGTTATTAGGGTAATGTTGGCATCATAGAATGAGATAGGCAATATTCTTTCTACTTGTATTTTCTGGAAGACCTTAAGCAGAATTGGTGTTCACTCTCTGTGGAATGTTTGGAAGAATTCAGCTGTGAAGTCATCTGGTCCTGGGCTTGTCTTAGATGGGAGGTTTTAGATAACTGAGTCTATCTCTTTAGTTGTAATTGGACTATTGAGTTAATCAATGTAGGCTGTTTGTGAGTTTCTAGAAATTTATCCATTTCCACTAAATTATCATTCTTGTTGGCATATAATTTTTCAAACAATCCTCTTATTATACTCTCTATTTCTGTGGGTTGAGAAATAGAGAGTATAATTCTGCTCATTCCTTATTTTGTGTATTTGCCTCTGTTCTCTCTTTTTCGTTGTTAGTCTGGCTAAGGGTTTGTCAATTTTATTGATCTTCTCGAAGTACCAGCTTTCGGTTTTGTTTATTTTTTCTAGTGCTTTCTTATTCTCTATTTCATTTAGTTCTGCCCTAATCTTTTTTATTTCCTTCCTTCTACTTTGTTTAGGTTTAGTTTGTTGTTGTTTTTCCAATTCCCCAAAGTGTGCAGTTAGGTCTTCAATTTTAGCTCTTTCTTCTTTTTTAATATATGTATTTATGGCTTGAACTTCCATCTCAGGACAGCTTTGGCTGCATCCCACAGATTTTGATATGTTGCGTTGTCATTTTCATTGATTTCAAGGTAGTTACTGATTTCTTTTGAGATTTCTTTCTTGACCCACTGTTTGTCTAAGTGTGTGTTTTTTAACTTCCATATCTTTATGCGTCATCTGTTTCTCTGGCCCTTAGTGATTTCCAATTTCATTCCATTGTGGTTAGAGAAATTACTTTGTATAATCTCAATCTTTCTGAATTCATTGAGAATTGTTCTGTGGCCTAACATGTGGTCTATCTTGGAGTATGATCCATGTACAATCAAGAAGAATGTAAATCCTGTTGGTTTTGGATGTAGTGTTCTGTATATGTCTATTAAGTCCAGGTGCTCTGATGTGTAATTCAGTCTTTCTTCATTGATTCTGTCCCTAGATGTTCTGTCTAATGATGATAATGGTGTATTAAAGTCCCCCACTTTAATTGTAGAGGCATTTATTTCTCCACTTAGTTTTTCCAGAGTTTCTCTCATGTATTTTGAGGAACCCCGATTAGGTGCATTAGTGTTTATGATTGTTCTCTCTTCTTGAGAGAATACCCCTTTTACTAATATATAGTGTCCATCTTTGTCTCTTACAATAGTTTTGCATGTAAAGTCTATTTTGTCTGACAGAATAGCTACTCCTGCCCTTTTTTGGCTATTGTTAGCTTGTAAAATTGTTTTCCAATCATTCACTTTCAGCCTCCTTGAATCCCTGGGTAAAAGGTGGGTTTTTGTAGACAGCATATAGATGGATCATATTTCCTTATACATTCTGCCAATCTGTGTCTCTTGAGTGGTGAATTTAATCCATTAACATTCAGTGTTATTACTCGCAATGAATTTCTTACTTCAGCCATATTTTTTGTGGGTTAATGTATATCAGATGCTGTTTTGTTTCTTTTTTTGTCTTTTTAGTTGCTTTTAAACTTTCCTCCAACTCTCAGTCCCTTGTTTTTTCCTTTCAACTCATAGACCTTCCTTTAGTATTTCTTGAAGTGCAGGTTTTTTATTGACATACTCTCTTCATTTCTGTTTATCTGTGAATATTTTGAACTCTCCATCATTTTTGAATGCCAGTTTTGCTGG
>JAQZBX010111123.1:0-10309 GCA_029593785.1 Cabassous unicinctus
AGCAGCACTTAATCACTGAAGACAAGGTGGACATGCCAACCAAAATGGACAGCAGTCTCAAAGCAGTAATCAAAATAGTCTGACTCACAAATACCTTTGTTGTTGCCTAGTAGGTCATAGAGTACCTAAACATCATTGGGGTTCAGCAATCGGAATAGGGGCTTATGAAGGTCAGGTGATCAATGGAGTTTTACTTTCACTACTTCTCACAGTACGTCCAGTGGTTCCCTGGATCCATTCTGTGGTTAAACACCCAGTTCCAGAATGCATAATTAGAATAAACATACTCACCAACTAGCAGAATCCACATGATTCATTGCTGACTTTAAAATGAGAAATAATATGGTAGAAAAGGGCCACGTAGAAACCTAGCAAATTAGTTAATCAAAAGTAATGTCTCATTATTGGAGGGATTGCAGTAATTTGTGCTACCATCAAGGACTTGAAGTTTGTAGGAGTGGTGATCCCACCATTTCTCCATTCAACTCTCCTTTCAGGCCTGTGCAGAAAACAGATGGAACGGCATTTCAAAATATTCCTTCTAAGGTGAAGGATAAGCTATGATATCTGCCCTTTTTAAAACCAGAAAGAGGCATAATGCCTTGTTGGCTCTTCGGATTTTGGAGACAACATATTCCTTTTTTGTGTGTGCTATTACAACCCATTTCTGGAATGATCTGAAAAGCTGCTAGTTTTGAGTGGTGTCTGGAACAAAAGGAGGATCTGCAACAGGTCCAGTCTACTGTGCAAGCTGCTCTGTCACTTGTGCTGTATGATCCAACAGGTCCAAAGCTGCTGGACATGTTAGTAGCAAATAGAGATGTGTCTGGAGCTTTTTGCAGGTCCCTATGGGAGGCTCACAGTGCAGAATCTTAGGATTTTGGAGCAAAGCTCTGCAATCCTATGCAGATTAACTACTCTACTTTTGAGAAACAGCTTAAACCTCAGAGTGGGCCTTAGCAAGGCTGAATGTTTAACAATGGGCCACCAAGTTACCATGAAACCACAGTTGCTCATCATGAATTGGATGTTGTCTGACTCAATAAGCCATAAAATTGGGTGAACTTTTTTTGCACAGTGTACATTTTAATATTTTAAAGTGTTAACTCTGGGATTTAGTCTCTGAGCTGTTTGTTCCTTAAGTTTGTAACCAGCCAATGATGTGACAGAAATTTCCTTGAGTGCCAGGAGCTAACAAAACCAATAAACCAATGCAGGAAACACCCCTTTAATAGACTTTGCAATTTAGCTCTCTGTTGGCCCTTACTCTCCTGCAGAATCTAGCTCACCTATGAAGAAAATTAGTTTGAGGTAAATGTAAAGTTAAGGGCCCTCTTAGTTTCTTCTGAGCCTGTGTTCAGTGTTTGTTCATGGCCTTAGGAATTCCCCAAATTACAAGCACTGAAATGCATCCACTTCTCCCTATAAAAATACATTTCCTTCAATCCCAGGTACACAATTTTATTATTTAAAGCAGCTTGTCTTTTACCCTAGGCTATTTTGATTACATTGTTTCTTACACTGCTTTAGCTGTTCATAAACTGCATCTGTCTGCAGGGCAAGCTCTGGGAGAGCAAGCACTAGAAGCATCCTAGTTAACAGCTTCATGGTGCCAACCAGTTGATTGGGACCAAAGTAAAGGCATCCCATTATGCACCTATGCTCTTGCTGGAACAGGGGCAGGTACCCTCAATGAGAGCACAAGCTGGCTCATCTACTAGGGAGGGAATAAAAGAGAGGCCATCAAGGACAACACAAACTTCTCCTACCACTTTTAGTGTTGAGTTTACTTGAGTTACCACTTGCCCAGCTACTGCATCCCTTTAAGAGATTTCTGGAGTTTTGAAGAACATGACTTTTTCAGGTTTTGCTAGTTGTTCAAACATTCTCTGAGCAAAAAAGATATTTTATGAGCTATCTATGTTAACTATAAGTGCCCCCTCCAGAGATTTTTGAGGGAAAGGAAAAACATATGGATTGTCAAGAAATTATAGTTCCAAAAACAATGAATTGAGTAACTATTTAGCCATTAAAAGACAACATCATGTTAATTGATAAGAAGGAAATTTGATTGAAACATAGACTGTCATATAAAATTTAATTCTATCACAATTTATCTTACCAGTAAACATCTTTTGCATAATTGTTGAAACATCTAGAATTCTGCTGATATATTTCAATATTCTGTCAACTGATATACTATCTCATTTATTTGAATGTGGGAAGAAAATTTATTTTACTGTTCCCTTTGTTTATTACTGTGATTTAATATTAAAAGAGCTGATAGAATTCATTTGTAAATTAAAATTTGACCTGATGTTATTGGAAATTACATGAGATAAACACTGTTGACACCCCTGTACTCCTTTTCATTTTGCAAAGAGTGAGATCAACACTTGGCCTACTATCTTGTCAATGTCTTGTGATCCATAGCTGGGAAATTATGTATTGAAAGTCCTTGGCTATCAAGAAAAAATAGGACAGCACCAAGATAATGGCAGTATAGAAGGGTTTGCCTGGAATATAGGAGATCCTCTAGGGTGTCTCTTAGTACTACCATGCCCTGTGATTAAAGTCAATGGAAAATTGCAAAAACCCAAACCAGGAAGGACTAATAAATGGTCCAGAATCTTCAGGAATGAAATTTTGTTTCACACCACAAGGGAAGGAACCACTTCTAGTTAAGGTGCTTGCTGAGGGTAAAGGGAACATAGAAAGGGTAGTGGAAGAAGGTAGTTATAATACAAAATTCTAAGTTTTACTAACACAAGAAATAGTGGCTAATAGCCTGAGATCAAAACAGAAAAGAATATAGAACTAGTAAAGAAAATGACACCACCAAAAATATTGGACCATTTTAGTGAGGTGCAAGCACTATTGGAGCTGCTGAATAAAAGAGAAAATTTTTAATAATGTGGGTGCATTTTGCTGCAACAGTCAAAACATTGACAATTTTATGTGATTAGACATGATTTTTTATTGCATGGAAAAGTGATATGTTTAAAAAGTAGAGTAGATTTTCCACTAAAAACTATTCGGGGGCATTTTCAGAATATTGGAATTGCCCTGAATGACATTGCAATGACAGATACAGGACATTATATATCTTGTCATAAGTTACAAAATTGTGTGGGGGAGAGTTTAAACTATTATGTAAACTATAATCCATACTTGGTGGCAATACTCCACCAATATGTGTTCATTACTTGTAACTATTGTAACACACTATTGAAGGATGTTGTTTATGTGAGAAAGTGAGGGAGGGGTAGGGAGTGGGGCATGTGGGAATCCCCTACATTTTTTATGTATCATCTATGTAATCTAAGTATCTTTAAAAATAAATTAATTAATAAGTAAAAAGCTGCAGAACTTAATATCCACATAACTATAGTGTGACTCTCTAACTTCAAAGACTTAATAAAAAATCTGTGTGTGTGTTAGTAGATAAATGAAGTACTAGCTGCAGAATAATTCCTGAAGCAACTTGGAATTATGTATCAAGATTTTCAGGTCACCCAATGAAACAGAAAAGGTTTTTTAATTGTGAATTTATCTTATTAAGAGGAGAATTTTTCCCCCAGAAGTGGAAATTGCAAGGTTGAACAACTATTCCTAAATGTAAACCCAGATGAATGAACTCTTCCAGACATTGTTTAAAAATCACTACAAAGCAAAGTCCATCTTTGAGTACACTCTTGACTGCATGAATCATTGAGTAATAATAAAAGGAGTGACTTGGGCCCTCACATTTGAAATATATGTTGAAAGGAATTAAAGATAAATTGATGAAGCAGTTTTAAAATAAAATGTGTCTATATGTGTGTATTTAAGATTTTTCTCTCTTCAAGAAGACTGTAATCTCCTTGAGAGCAGAATTTGCTTATTCATATTTGTGTTCTTCACAGCATTTAACAAGTGCATCACATATAAAATATGGATGCAAATATTGATTACATTTTGGCATATATAAGGATGTATTTATAGATGGATAAATATATACACACATTAAATAATGATAATTTTTTCTTGTTTTTGTTTTACAGTGAGAGTTCATCAAGGTCATAAATTCTATTATACTCATGTTTGTATCTTTTTATGGTATTTGGACAGCCATGTACATATTGGTGTTCAAAAATGTTAATTTAGTTGAAAATTCTATTTCTAGAACTCTTTTCCAAATATTTCATATATATATTAGATATGGCATAGTAATTTACATACTTATTCCTTCTCAAATGATTTATTTTCTGAATAGTTAGGATTGCAAAAAGTATGTTATCAGAACCAATGCTTTCCCATGACTTGCATATGCGTATGCACATGCAGCATGCAGCACATGCTGCATGCAGTGGGCACGTGCTGTGAGTGTTATTTCCCCAGCTGATGGGTGAATGGTATAAACTGCATTCCCACCACATCAGAAAGCATAATATATAACATATTTTTGTACATCAGCAGGGCCAAGTGCCTTCTGAGAACTTTCATACAGCAGGTTGCTGCTTTAGTTTCTTGCTACTGGTTGGTGTTTGTGTGAAAATTTATTGGGTTTTCTGCCTCTCCTCCTTAGGTCTCTATTCTATCCTGCCTCAAGTATATATATTATGACTTAAATAATTGGAGTCACTTGGTAAGGAAGTTCTCCTATCTCATATAACAAAAATTAATGACCTATTAAGAGAATGAGCAGTCATTCTTGGGATTGACTGAAGGCAGCTCATTTAATGAGATTATGTGTGTATGTAAATACACATTTATCTTTGAATTATATTTTTCTTCTCAATTTTACAGTGATCTGACTCCTATAAATTTCATTTTACAATATAATAATTTATATAATAAAATGTTATAATATAATGGACTACCTGTGAAATTTGAAACTGCATTATGTATGGCTATGTTGAAGCTCCTGTCTACCTAATCACTCACTCCTTATTTAGGTTATATAAAATTTTTCCTTCCAGTCACAGTATTTGATTAAGATTGGTTTCCCTGAAAATTGTTCATCATCTCTGAGATTTATTAAAATGATTATGTTGTATTCATTTCTTTTTCTACCAAGGATTTTCATTCATTCATTTTAAATATAAGGCTCAATTTTTAATAATTATGTGAAGCAATAAGGATTTCACATTTTATTTATATTTCCCGATTCTAATTTGTATGTGTAATTTTTATTTCTTAATTGCATTGAGTATTTATTCTTCTATAGAAAATTTTCTATAGAAAGTTAAGTTAGCTTACACACTTATTTACATAATGTTTAAAAATCATGTAATTGTACTTTTAAAATTATTTATATTTTCCTGCTATTGTGTCTATAGGAGTAAAAACATACCACATATTACTTGTCATCATAAGAAGCAGTACTATACTTCATTTGTACAAAATCATGTTTAAATGTTTTCTTAGTATGCTCTTAATATTTGTTTCAGATGTATTTCCCATTCACTTTTCTAGCTTCTCTCTCAGTACCTCTCCTATAGTCTCCTAGTAATGCTGACCTTTCCAGAAAGAACCATTCATTTCTTTTCCTCTTCTTCATTCTTTCTCTTGTGACATTCCCAATGAGCTTGCTCTCTCCCACACTACATGATCAACTCTGAGTGTCTGAAATTTCCTAGATATTTTTCCCTTTGCATATGCTCATAAAAACACTCAATTTAAAACACGTTTGATATATCAGACATCAAAGTAATGATAGTTTTGTTTAGTGTGTTACATCTTAGGAGCCATGCAATGTTTGTTAACCATTTGTATTGTGTATATGTTCTAGTCAGCTAACTTTAAGATACCTTACATATCAACATAGCAAAATATTATTATTTTTTATTTTGTACATTTAATAATTGAAAATATAAATAATTAAAAACTAAAAAGTAAACACAGATGAATGAATATAGACATTTCTCAATTAAATGTAATGGACACATATAAATTTTTTTTGAATCAAATAATAGGTTACACAATATATGTGGTTCATAGTAGCACATTCATACAGTATCTGTCCTTTTGTGTCTGGCTTGCTTTGCTCAACATAATGTCCTCCAGGTTTATCCATGTTGTCATATGCTTTACAACTTCATTTCTTCTTACAGCTGCATAATGTTCCATTGTGTGAATAGACCACAGTTGGTTTATCCATTCATCTGTTGATGGACACCTGGGGTGTTTCCAACTTTTGGCAATGGTAAATAATGTTGCTATGAACATCGATGTGCAGATGTCTGTTCATGTCACTGTTCTCATTTCTTCTTGGTATATAACCAGTAGTGGTATTGCAGGGTCACATAGCAAGTCTATATTCAACTTTTTTATGAACTGCCAAACAGTCCTCCAGAGTGGCTGTACCATTCTGCATTCCCACCAACAATGAAGAAGGGTTCACACATCCTCGCCAACACTTGTAGTTCTCTGTTTTTTTTTAATAGTGGCCATTCTGATAGGTGTGAAATGATATCTCATTGCAGTTTTAATTTGCATTTCCCTAATCATGAGTTATGTTCAGCATTTCTTCATGTGTTTTTTTTGCCATTTGCATTTCTTCTTTGGAGAAATGTCTACTCAAGTCTTTTGCCCATTTTTTAATTGGGTCATTTGTCTTTTTCTTGTTGAGTTGTAACATCTCTTTATATATCCTGGATATTAAACCCTTATCAGATATGTGATTTCCAAATATTTTTTCCCGTTGAGTTGGCTGCCTTTTCACCCTTCTGACAAAGTCCTGTGAGGTGCAAAAGTGTTTAATTTTGAGGAGATCCCATTTCTTTATTTTTTCTTCTGTTGCACATGCTTTGGGTGTAAGGTCCAAGAAACCACCACCTACTACAAGGTCTTGAAGATGTTTCCCTACATTTTCTTCTAGTAGTTTTATGGTCCTGGCTTTTGTATTTAGATCTTTGATCCATTTTGAGTTGATTCTTGTATAGGGGGCACAAAAATGTAGAGATAGGGGTCCTCTTTCATTCTTTTGGTTATAGATATCCAGTTCTCCCGACACCATTTGTTGACTGTTTTTTCCCATTAGCATGGGCTTGGTAAGTTTGTCAAAAACCAGTCGACTATATAGGTGAGGGTATATTTCTGGGTTCTCAATTCTATTCCACTGATCAATGTGTCTTTCTTTATGCCAGTACCATGAAGTTTTTACCACTGTAGCTTTGTAATATGTTTCAAGGACAGGCAGTGAAATTCCTCCCACATCACTCTTCTTTTTTAGAATGCTTTTGGCTATTCGGGTGCACTTACCCTTCCAGATGAAATTGGTAATTGCCTTCTCTAATTCTGCAAAGTAAATTGTTGGGATTTTGATGGGTTTTGCATTGAATCCATAAATCAGTTTGGGCAAGATTGACATTTGCACAATATTTATTCTTCCAATCTATGAGCACAGAATGTCTTTCCATTTGTTTAGGTCTTTTTAAATTTCTTTTAGTATTGTTTTGTAGTTTTCTGCATAAAGGTCCTGTACTTCTTTGGTTAAATTAACTCCTAGGTATTTGAGTCTTTTTCTTGCTATTGAAAATGGAATTTTCCCCCTGATTTCCTCCTCAGGGTGTTCAGTACTAGTGTACAAAAACATTATTGATTTTTGCATGTTGATCTTGTATCCTGCCACTTTGCTGAACTCATTAGTTCAAGTAGCTTTGTTGTGGATACTTCAGGATTTTCCAAGTACAGGATCATGTCATCCGTGAACAGTGAGAGTTTTACTTCCTCTTTTCCTAATTGGATGCCTTTATTTTTTTTTATCTTGTCTAATTGCCCTAGCTAGAACTTCTAGTACAATGTTGAATAACAATGGTGACAGTGGGCATCCTTGTCTTGTTCCCGATCTTAGAGGGAAAGCTTTCAACATTTCCCCATTGACTATTATGTTGGCTGTGTGTTTTTCATATATGCCATTTATCATATTGAGGAATTTTTCTTTTATTACTATCTTTTGAAGTGTTCTTATCAAGAAAGGATGCTGGATTTTGTCGAATGCCATTTCTGTATCTCTTGAGATGATCATGTGGTTTTATTCCTTCAGTTTGTTAATGTGGTGTATTACATTGATTGATTTTCTTATGTTGAACCATCCTAGCATACCAGGAATAAATCTCACTTGTTTGTGATGTATAAGTCTTTTGATATGTTGTTGGATTCAATTTGCAAGTATTTTGTTGAGAATTTTTGCATCTATGTTCATTAGTGATATTGGTCTGTAATTTTCTTTTCCTGTAGAATCTTTATCTGGCTTTGGTATTAGAGTGATGTTGGCTTCATAAAATGTGTTGGGTAATTTTCCCTCCTCTTCAATTTTTTGGAAGAGTTTAAACAGGATTGGTGTTAATTCTTTTTGAAATGGTTGGTAAAATTCACCTGTGAAGCCACCTGGTCCTAGACTTTTCTTTACTGCAGGATTATTGATGACGGATTCAATCTCCTTAATTGTGATTGATTTGTTAAGTTCTTGTATTTCTTGTAGCATCAATGTAGGTTGGTTGTGCGTTTCTAGAAATTTGTCCATTTCATCTAGGTTGTCTAGTTGGTTGGCATATAGTTTCTCACAATATCCTCTTATGATTCTTTTTAATTTTGTGAGGTCATTTGTAACTTCCCCCCTTTCATTTCTGTTTGTATTTATTTGCATCTTCTCTCATTTTTCTTTGTTAGTCTAGCTAGGTGTTTGTCAATTTTATTGATCTTCTCAAAGAACCAGCTTTTGGTTTTGTTAATTTTCTCTATTGTTTTTCTGTTCTCATTTTCATTTATTTCTGCTCTAACCTTTATTATTTCTTTCCTTCTGCTTACTTTGGGACTGGTTTGCTGTTCTTTTTATAGTTTCTCTAGTTGTTTAGTGAAATCTTTGAGTTTAGCTATTTCCTGTTTTTTAATATAAGCATTTAGGGCTATAAATTTCCCTCTCAAGCCTGCCTTCACAATATCCCATAAGTTTTGATATGTTGTGTTCTCATTTTCATTAGTCTCAATATATTTACTGATTTCACTTGCAATTTCTTCTTTGACCCACTGATTATATAAGAGTGTGTGTTCAGTCTCCACACATTTGCAAATTTACTTTTTTCCTGTCTATTATTGATTTCTGGTTTCGTTCCATTATGATCTGAGAAGGAGGTTTGTATAATTTCAATCTTTTTTTATTTATTAAGAGCTTCATTGTGACTTAACATGTGGTCTCTCCTGGAGAAAGATCCATGGGCACTTGAGAAGAATGTATAACCCCTGAATTTGGATGCAGTGTTCTGTATATGTCTGTTAGGTCTAACTTGTTTATCATATTATTCAAGTTCTCTGTTTCCTTGTTGATTTTCTATCTAATTGTTCTATTTAATGTTGTGAGTGGGGTCTTGAAGTCTCCAACGATTATTGTAGAAATGTCTATTTCTCTCTTCAGTTTTGCCAGAGTTTGTCTCATATATTTTGAGGCACCCTGGTTAGTTGCATAGATATTTATGACTGTTATATCTTCCTGGTGGGTCATCCCTTTTATTAATATATAATGGCCTTCTGTATCTCTTATAACATTTTTGCATTTAAAGTCTGTTTTTTCTGATATTAGTATAGTTACCCCTGCTCTTTTCTGGTTACTATTCACGTGGAGTATCTTTTTCCAACCTTTCACTTTCAGCTGGTTTGTATCTCTGGGTCTGAGGTGAGTTTCTTTTAAGCAACATATGGATGGTTCATGATTTTTTATCCATTCTATCAGCCTGTATCTTTTGATTGGGGAGTTTAATCCAGTCACACTCAATGATATTACTGTAAATGCACTATTTACTTCCTCCATTTTATTCTTTGGTTTTCATATGTCATCTTTTTTTTGTCTCTCTTTTTACTCTTTTGCTTATCCTTTCTGCTATTCTCTCTTCTATACTCTCCTCCAAGCTGCTCTCTCCTGTCTTTTTCTTTCAGGTTCTAAGGCTTTCTTTAATATTTTCTACAAAGGTGGATTCTTTTCTGCAAGCTCTCTTAGTTTCTGTTTGTTTTTTAATGCTTTATACTCACCTTCATATTTGAAGGACAGTTTTGCTGGATAAAGAATTCTCAGCTGGCAGTTTTTCTCTTTCAGTTTCTTAATTAATCATACCACTGTCTTCTCACCTCCATGGTTTCTGAAGTGAAATCTGCACTATCTTACTGGACATCCTTTGTACATGATCATTTGCTTCTCTCTTGCTGCTCTGAGAATTTTCCCTTTATCTTTCATATTTGACATTCTGAGTAGTATATGTCTTGGTGTAGGTCTATTTGGATTTATTCTGATTGGAGTATGGTGTGCTTCTTGGACATATAAGTTCATTTCTTT
>JAQZBX010111124.1:0-10312 GCA_029593785.1 Cabassous unicinctus
AAAAAAAAAAAAGTGAGCCAATAAATTCCCAATATTTATGTCATAAATAAATAAATATAAGATATAGAAAGTTCCTTTAAGCTTTTAACATCACAGTGAAAACAGAAGTATCAGGCATTTTTCTCTCCCATTATTTAGGTTGAAAACTTCTTTTAAAAAGTTGTACAGGAGAAAAGGGGAGAAATAAAACTAATATTTAGTATGAACTGTATGCCAGGTGTTTCACATATATTTTCTCATTTTATGCTCCCCATAACCCTAACCATTAAGTATTACTAGGATTGATAGTCAAAATATTTAACAATCAGTACATCACGGGCACCCATCAATCAAGAGTGGATATGTAGCCCAATCAGAATAGAGTCTGGCTATAAACAACTGCAGCATCCATGCTGGTAAGCAGCAATTGAATGCCAGCCATGAGTATATAATCCCCATGTTACAGATGGGGAAATGAATGCTCAGAGAGGTTAAATAATGTGTCCAGGTCACATAGCTATTAAGGGAAGAATTGAAGACTAAACCCCAGATGAGTCTGGTTCCCAAAGCATGTGCTCTTTCCACCATATCATGATGCCCTTCCCTCTTCTCTAAAGTCTAGCAAGAGTGTGGGAACTTGGGTCTAAGTTTCCTGGAGTCTATTCCAATGTCTATTCACTAGATTACTTTGCCTCCCCAAAGAGGAATAATCATAGCTTGTGACTATAATGACCCTAATTCTGCAAGTCACAACAAAAACTAGTCATGTTGCTCATTATAGTCATGCTTCTAACCTTAATACATCTAAGTGGTACATTTTTATTACTTTATACATTGAAGGGTGTGGTAGTTTGAAATTATTTTATAAATCCCAAAAAGAGAAAGATTATGTTTGTAAACTAATCTATTCCTCTGAGTGTGATACCCTTTGATTGCATTAAATTCTGTTGAGGGGCCTTTGATGGGATTGCTTGGTTGGGATCGCTTTGGGGCTTTTGATTGGACTACATCAGTGAGGTGTGACTCAGGTTGAGTCTCCTCCCCCTTTCTGGGTCTGTTATAAACGGACTCACATGGATGAACAAAAGGAAAAAGCAAGCCAATATATTTGATTCTGCAATGAGAGAGAGGATTGCTTAAGCATAAAGCCCCAAGATGCTGAGCCCATGGAGAAGCTCAAGAGGTGATGAGCCTTATGCCTGAGAGCTTGTGGCCGAAATCGGGAAGAAAGAGGAGCAGCTGGGCCTGAGAGACAAAGCCTGGAGGGGAAAGCAGAAACCAGGCAGAGATCACCAGCCATCTTGCTTCAACATGTGGCAGCTGACTTTGGTGAGAAAGCACCTCTTACGGTGCCTTGAGTTGGACTTTTCATGGCCCTGGAACTGCAAGCTTTTGCCCCAAATAAATATCTCTTATAAAAGCCAACACATTTCTGGTACTTTGCATCTGCACTCCTTTGGCAAACTAAAACAAGGGAGTTAGCAAAAGGAGACAATTCTTAAATAATTCCCCTGGCTTCCTTTGCATTTTTTAAAGTCTGTATTCTTTGTTTGAACTACATAATGCAGTTTCTTTGTGTAAATACACTTCAAATGCTAAAGAATATACAAATATAATTTTGTTCTGTGAAAGTTCAGGGCTATACTTTGCATCCTACAAATTTTACTATTGGTTGATGAATTCCTGCTTGTTTCAAGACATCTGTATGTTCTATGAACATATGTTTGTTCACCATCCTATTATTTACTCAATCCTTGAATCAGCCTTTGCATGACACTGTAATCAGACACTATACATCATGCCAAATCTCTATTAGGAATGAAAACATTCAACAATGTTGGGTTTGTCTTGAGGTTGTTTTCCATTACAGCCCAGTAGGAGATTCTAATAATTTTTTTCTACTATGAAATAAGCTCTTTGCTGTAAAGGAAAGATTTTTTTCCTCAGGTCAGTTTTACTGGGGTATAGTACTAACCTACAGGCAATCAGATCACTCTGATTGGTGACCAAAATTTATTTTCTTGGTAAGAAATAAAATGCTTTTGTAAAGCATTAAAGCTTAAAAATGCTTTTGTAAAGACACGATTTCTTCTCTAAAAAAATAAATTGTGAACTATAATTCCTGTAAAATTTATAGGAAAACAAGTAGAAATTGTTATGGAACAAAACAGCCAAACTATGAAATACATTATTTATGACTATACCTAGAAAATATTGTATATATGCCTTTTGTAATATTGGATTTCGATCCTCTTTCCATCTATGTCCTGCTGGTGGCATTCAAAATATTTAACAACCAGTATGGCACAGTATGGCCATCAGAATGGAGGCCAACCATAGCCCTGGAGCAAGGGCCTGGAGGCCTCTGCTATACTACAACTTAACCCTTTAGTTGCTGGGTAGTGAGAAAGTCTTAAGGGGTTCAAGTGGCATCAGTTAATCTCAGAAGGGTGGATATCACAATCAGCAAGAGAGGAAAGGTAACAATCCACATGCCAGGACAGACGTAACACAGGGAGACCTCTGTTTTGAGCTTTCAAACCAAGGAGTTCCCAAGAACACAACTGACAAATGGCCTAGAGAAATTCTCCTGGATTGAAACTACCAACAATTCTACAACAAAACCTTACTTCTGCTCACTCACTAAAGGCACCCTAAAAGAGGTTTTCAAAGAGTGATCCTCAGACCAGCAGCATAAGCATCACCTGGAACTTTTCAAAAATGCAAATTCCTACTGAACCAGAAACTCTGGGGTGGGGCCTAACAGTCTATAGTTAAACAAGACCTCCAAGTGATTCCTATGAAAGCTCAAGTTTGAGATCCAAAGAACTAGAAAGCCACAACCCCTCAAGCTAGCTCTGCCCAGTGTGCCCACATTACCTGGAAGTCTGCTGCTGCCCTTAGAGCATCTCAAAGGGTAATCCTCCCTGAGGCAGATTCTACAGATGGTCAAATTTGCTGACCAAAGAACTCACTCCTTTGTAATACATTTACACCTACCACTTACAGCATGTAATTCACCATTCACAAACAGCTGCAGGATGCAATATATACTTTCTACCAGCAACTGCAGGCAGGCCCAGGAATTGAAGGCTTGAGGATTCCCCTGAAGGTTACAGACACTGAGTCTGATAGGCAGCTTTCAATGTGATCCTTTCACATCACTTCCAGATAAAACTTTCTTGGAAGTGGGAGGTGGGTGGATGTTTATGGTTGATTTGTAATAGATGGATTGATTTAGGTAGAGGCATCTTTGGAACAGCATATATGAGAAAGGTTCAAAATAGGCTATAGGGAGATATCAATTATTGTCTGTTAGTCCTGCAACCTCTGTTTTATATCACGTGACCTCAACCTCTAGCCACAAGGTGTATCCCTGACATGGCCGAGCCACTTATCTACAATGTAACCTGATGTGGAAGATGATCTGTACCCATCTGATTCTCCCACTCAAAATTTTGAAGACTGCAGCAGTTAGAAATGAGAGTTAAAACTTAAAGAAAATGCCCCGAGGAAGAGAGTGATCTATGAAGGATCATGGCAAGATAAAGTAACAACAAAAGCAGAATGCACAGCAGGGGATTCTTAGAAATAAAATAAGTAGGCCATACATTAAAGCTATAGACACGTAGAGAGAGAGGCAGAGATGCTAAAGAGAGAAGAACAATGGCAGAGACATTGAGAGATATCGTGTGGCCCTGGAGAAAGACAGAAATCATAACTGCTTGAATTCCTGCTGGATAGTGCCTTCACAATACCCAGCTTTTCTTACTTTAGGTAGCCTGAGTTAGTTACTAGAGTGCCTAATGATGGAAAATTTTAATTAGTTTGAGTATGAGAGAAAGTGAGAGAGAGTAACAAGGTAAGAGAAACACAGTCAATGAGAGACAGAAACAATGAAAGAAAGAAACAGAGAGAAATACAGACAGACTGACCAAGACAGAGTCAGAGAAAGACAATCACTATGGATGCAGCTCTTGAAAGCTGCAAAGGAGAACGTGAACAAATGTGCAGAAGGAGTCCTAGGGCCTTCTGTCAGAGAAGGGGTCATGTCTACAACTCATTCCAGTGGTTTAACCTGTGGTCCAATTAAATGAAGAATGAATACACAAATGAATGAATGAATGAAAAATAAACTTCAAATAAATACATAAAGTTAATGAGATTTGTCAGGATGGACAGAAGTGTCTCTGACCAAGGCCCAGTGCAGAAAGGGCAACAAAGTCTCTCAGATTAAAGAGCTATGAGAGTAGAAAGAGATGGATCAGTAGGCAAGCCCTTGCTCCAAGTCATGTAGAAAAGGAGGAGCAGAAAATCTGCATCTGTAAGGTGGCAAAACCAACAACCTATCCTACGCTAACTCTTCTGGTCTCCTGAAATAAAGTTATGTAATGTTAATAAAGAATTGATGTGTTTGAATTCCAGAATAGATGGGTTGGAGCACCTTTACTGGATGGTGGCCTGGATGGGTATCTCTTTTAAGGGCAAGGGCAGTGGTGAGAGTGGGGGTGTTCTGCTCAAGACACAACTCAGTCATAACAGGTGACAGTACACAGTCCAGCACTAGCAATGGTGACAGTGACAAACAAGAGATTACAGGGCTTGCCGACTTTGGTGGCAGCAAAAGTGGCATAAAAGCCTTTTCTGAAGCAAACAACTTAGGGTAGCAAAGGAGGTCTCCAGCCTCAAGAGGGATTGTTGGAGTTTTGCCCAGTGCCAAGATAAACATAACAAGGCCAGCTCTTGGACCTCAGTGAACATGTTGGACCTCAGGGTATTTCCAGACAAACCAGGACATTTTGATCTCACTGCCTATTTTGACCCTGTCATTTTTACCCAAGGACACTTTTGTTCTGCATTTTGCTCTTCCCTCCACCCACAGTATGGACCATTAGGGTTATAAGGATTCAAATTTACTAAGACATTAAATTAATAGCCCTACTTCAATTTACGAGGGATTTCTTTGAATGCATAAAAAGGATTTGGCTTTTGCACACCTTGAAAACAGCTGAGCCCAGGAGATGAAAGCCACCATGTGCCGATCTTCAGTTATAGAGTTGGCACAAGTTGCATTTGGTCATCTTCTCAGAGTACTCCTGGTTTATCAGTTTATAGCAATGATAACCTAGAGCATCATTCCTGAGAAAGAAAAAGAAAAACAGAAACAAGAGCAACCCCTGAAATCTGAAAGCTGACCTGGTGCTCACAGCTAGGATGTCTTATTCTCCTATTGGACATAAACAATCTCACATAAAATCTACTTCAGACAAGGTTACTCATGAGAATGTGGGACAAAACAAGACAACTTCATAATTTTGTCTTAAGCACAGACAAAACAAGGTCACTGAATCCCCCACAAACTACCAAACAGCCCCTTCTCTAAGCTGAAATGAGTGACTGCTACTTCTTTACCAATTACAGCTTTATCCTCACCCTAGCCTGCCCTCCCTATAGATAAGATTTATTGGCACGTCCAGTCATGTAATTGCCCCACTTTCTGACAGCATCTAATCTAGAATGAACTCCCACTTCCTTAGGTCCTTCCCTACACAATCCAACCAAAAGGCAAATCCTGTAAATAGTTTCTTTCTAACACCCTCTTACTGGGATAGCTCATGGTTCCTCACAATGTGCATTCTCCCTCCTGTAACAAATAATAAATGAAATTTGTTCAATTACTGGTGGTCTTTGTTGAAGGGTATTGACAAGCCCCTAAAGGTATCATTTTAATTGATTTCTATTGTCTTTATTGTTATATTTGCTTGTGTGTGTGTGTGTGTGTGCGTTTTGCATTAAAGGACATAAACTTTCAGTATCATATTTATGTTTGGGGGATAACACAGTTTTATCTGTTGAGTACACAATAGCTACAAAATTTAAGGAGAGCAGGTATCCAGGCATAATTATATTAGAGAAAAATAATTAGTTAGGCTGTGTTACAATAAGCAAAGTTAGAGTCCATTTTAAGGGGAATTTGGATATGTTTTAACAAAAATAGGTGTCAATTTGAGGACTATGGTATGAATGATGTTTTCTCATTTAAATTAATAGTAATTGCAACTTTGACTTTAGGAGAATTTGCACTACAAGATTGCCAGAAACAAATCAAATGGGGAAAGACCATTCAGAAGTACTGGATGTGCATAGACTCATCTTGAAGAATGGGGCAATTCTGGAACACCTGAGGAAAATTGCCCACAATTTCCTTGTGGAATCACTAAGAAATTAATGTTATCTTTCCAAAACATAGTATGTATAAATGCTAGAACTAACCAACACAAAATAAAATGATCAATGTATAAATGACAATATTTATTAGGAAAAAAACTGCAAAACCACAATGAAACTGTAAAACCTGACCTGAGAAAATTTAGACTTGGTGGAAATCATCACCACAGAAAAAAATTTTATCTTGTGAAATTGCACAAGATAAAATTTATTGACTATAATTTTACAGAAAAATCACACTTTCTTGAAGTGTGCAAAATTTGAAAAGTGATTTACAAAATTTAACTCAGAAAAATAGACCTTGATAAAATAATGTCCATGAAAAATTTATAATGCCAAGGTAAATTTTAATATGAAAAATAATTTGATAAATCAAATCCTTACTGTAAAGTTAAAATGAAAACTAATCAATCCTAGCACAAAAATGGTTTATCTGTACAGTTTATAAAATTTATCAAGGACTTTAGTTGGCTTAATGGAGTTGGTTTCAATAAAAATTACTTAATAAAAATTCATCAATGTTGGTGTATCAGTCCTAACTACAGCCGCATATACTAATGACAACAAAATTAACACTGGCTTAAACATATGGAACACTGTTTCTCACTCAAGAAGTCTGGAGGTGGAAATAGTCCAGGGCTGGTAAGGCAATCCCAAGGTCATCAGAGGTCCAGACTCCTATTCAACTGCTCTACCATCCCTGTTATACAGCCACATAGTTCAAGGTGATTGCTTGAACTCCAACCATCATCCACATTCCAGCCAGCAGGAAAGAGGAAAGGATAAAGAAAACCTCTCCTTTTAAGGACACTTTCCATAAATTGTAAGGTCACTTATGTTTACATCTCATTGGCCAAAATTTAGTACCTGGCCATACCTAGCTGCAAAGGAATCTGAGGAATGTAGGCTTTTAGCCAAGTGGCAATGTGTGCAGCTGAAAATAGACGTTCTTCTTACTAAGCAAGAAGTGAAAGATATATATTGGGAGGTAACTAGCAATCTCTACCTCAGTTTGCATAATTGTGATATACATGTTTGAACTCAGAAACGAAGTCCAAAAGTTCTTGTAGCCAAAACAGATGGGGTAGCCAAACTGCAGGATCAAAAGGTCCACTAAGGCTTCCAGCAGACCCCTCCCCCTCTTCATTTCTGCCGGCCATGCGACTGCCTTGCGCACTGAAGATGGCTGCCGCTGCGGGAAGGCTACTCCGGGCTTTGGTTGCCCAGTGAGTGCCATTCACCGTTCCTTGGGGCGTTTCTGCTCATAGACCTGCTGCTTCTGGAAAGAAGTGCTTGGCAAACATAGTGTGGTCTGGTACTGGTCAAGCAAAATTTGCCTTCAGCACCAGTTCCTCATAGTGTGCTCCTGCTGTCAACCAACATGCACCCTATTTTAAGGGTACAATGGTTGTCAACAGAGAGTTCAAAGAACTAAGCCTTGATGACTTTAAGGGGAAATATTTGGTACTTTTCTTCTGTCCTTTGTATTTCACCATTGTGTGTCCTACAGAAATTGTTGCTTTTAGTGACAAAGCCAATGAATTTCATGATGTGAACTGTGCAGTTGTTGCTGTTTTGGTGTATTCCCACTTTAGCCATCTTGTCTGGATAAATACACCAAGGAATAACGGTGGTTTGGGCCACATGAACATCACACTCTTGTCAGATTTAAATAAACAAATTTCCTAAGACTATAGTTTGCTGTTAGAAGGTGCTGGTCTTGCACTAAATGGTCTCTTCATAACTGACCCTAAAGGAGTCGTCAAGCATTTAAGTTGTCAATGATCTCCCAGTGGGCCAAAGTGTGGAAGAGAGCCTCCGCTTGGTGAAGGCATTCCAGTTTGTGGAAACCCATGGAGAAATCTGCCTGGCAAACTGGACACCAGATTCTCCTACAATCAAGCCAAATCCCACAGCTTCCAAAGAATACTTTGAGAAGGTGAACCAGTAGGTCATCCGTGCACACCTGCAGCTTCTCACTTCTCACACCAGAGAAGAACCACAAGTTGGAACCCACTTTTAGCATTGCATAGATGATTGTTTATAGAAAGCAAAAAAAAACCTCCTATTATATTTACATTCATAAACATTATGCTATATATGTTTTTGTAACATAGGCTAATTATTGCTTTTTAAACTTGGTTAGTTGCTAGTCTAAGGAGTCCTTTATTTGTAACATCCTAATGGCCAGCTCTTTTCCATAGAATGCCTATTTTGCCTACTTCTTAGATCATGTTTTCAGTGGAAAAGGGAAACACTCTTCTTTCTTAACCTTACTTGAACCTCTGTGTATGCCAAAGTAGTACAACAAACATGTAAAACTTCTGATGAAGGGCCCTAAAATTTTCTTCTTGAATTTCTTTGTATTAAACTGAGTTTTCTTTTAAGATATCAAAGATCATAGTTTCATACCATCAACTGTCTACTTTAACTCTTGCAATGGATGTGTATGTGACTGAAACAAATATGAATCGCATTTTAAAACACTTATAGGAAAATGACTTACCTGATCATGCATGATCCCACCCAAGATTTGTAGTTTACATAGTTATTTTGCTTATTTGCTTATTTTGTTAATGGACTTAGTATCTATATACTTTTCTAGATATTAATTGGGTGTAATTATAAAATATATTATTGAGTCCAGGAATTGCATTTTGAAATTATTGTAATTTCTTTCTTGAAGTGTTCTTTGGGAAGTATATAATAAAAAAATAAACATTTGAAAATAAAATTAAAAAGGTCCACTAGTTCAAATTAGTAGAGTCAAAAGGGCAGGTACAATCTATCTTTGTGCCCTTCATGGACATATCAGGAAAGAAGGTTCTAACTGATAGACTCTGGACTTTCTATTGAGCTGCACACATGGGGACTCATAAGTTATAATTTGGTACACATCTAGTGTACTGCTATTCATACTCTAACAGTAAATAAGGACACCTCGACTAAAAGAGCCTGTGGTCTATTCCTCCCTCCCCACCCAGTCATCCCATATCCATGCCTTTTGCAACGTGACTTTGCAGAATCTTCCATCAGGAAGTGAAGTCAATTTCCCAGCCTTGTGACTTGCTTTGACCAAGGGAAACTAATGGAAGGTGTGTGAAATCCAAGCCTAGGCCTTAAGAAGCCTTGTGAGTATCTGCTCTTCTTTTGGAACCCTGCCAAGCTGCCAAATGAACAAGCCCAAGCTTACCTGCTAGATAATAAGAGACATGCAGCCCAGTTACTCCCATTGCCCAAGAGTCAGCCAACCCCCAAAACCAGAGTTACCTACTTGACACACAGTTGACCACAGACACATGAGTGAGCCCAGCCAAAGCTAAAAGAACCACCCACCAAATTGTCAACTCACAGACTTAAGAACTAAATAAATGGTTGTTTTAATCTACTAAGTTTTAGAGTGGCTTGTTTTGCAGCAAAAGCTAATTGACACAGAGCCAAACCAAGCTTAGTTTTCTTCAAAGCCTGAAGCTGGCAGTTCTGAATAGAATTCTGGATGTTTTCCTTCAGCATAATGAGTCCAAATCCCTGCATCATGGTAGATAAAATCACTAGTTACAGTTCCATGAGGCTTGGGCAGTGCAACTTGTCATGGTACAGCATCTACTTAGCATTGTTGAAGATCTTCTCATGAGGAAAATTATGGCATGAAAATTATTTACACATAGTTTAAGCTGCTTTCTTAAGAACTACAAAATAAAAGCAAATCTTTTAAAAATGTAATCTATCCAAATTCAAGTTTCAGCCATGATGTGCATTTATAATAACATATAAAAGCATCACTCTCTCCTACTTTCGGTTCTAGTATCTTGACCTGCACCATTTGCCATTTCCCAGATGAGAAGATCCAAAATATTGTGCCTCTGCTGGTTTCACTTTTCTCAAGGGCTCAAGTTCACTGACAAAGAGTCTCACTAATGATCACAAAGTAAGTATACATAATAAGAAATCCCACATAGGTAATAATTCTCATGAAAGGCTATAAAGTTTGCATTTTGTCTAATACCTGTTGTGATACCTTTTGTATTAGTCAATGTTCCAGCCACATACCAACATATCATCAATCATAGCCTGTAGGAAACTGACCTGGCTACAGAAGCTGAGC
>JAQZBX010111125.1:0-10310 GCA_029593785.1 Cabassous unicinctus
AAAAAAAAAAAAGAAAAAAAAAAAGAGTTTAGCAAGGTGACTGGTTATAAGATCAGTCTTAAAAGTCAAATATATTTCTCTATTCCAGCTATAAACGTATAGAAAATAAAATAGAAAACTAGACACAATTTAAAATATCAATTAAGAGCTGCTACATTGGAATTTGATTCCTTTGCTTTATCTGAGCTACTTCACTGTAGAAAATTAGAGAGAAGTACTTTACATTTCCTAAATATACTATTTTTATTTACTTAAAAAAATGTATTCACATGAAACTTCTTTTCACAAAGGCAGGCTGAATAATGGCTCCCCAGAAGATACTGACATCCTAAGCCCGGGAACCTATGAATATTACCTTGTA
This sequence comes from Cabassous unicinctus, assembly GCA_029593785.1. Classification (NCBI taxonomy): domain Eukaryota; kingdom Metazoa; phylum Chordata; class Mammalia; order Cingulata; family Chlamyphoridae; genus Cabassous; species Cabassous unicinctus. Next base: position 362 of record JAQZBX010111125.1, read on the forward strand.
TGGGGAAAAATGACTTTACGGATGTGAATAAGTTAAGGATACTGGGATGGGCAGATTATCCTGGATTATCCAGGTGGGCCCTAAATGCAATCACAAGTGTCCTTGTAAGAGTAAGGCAAAGGGAGATTTGATCACAGAAGAGGAGAGGACAGTGTGAATGTGGAGGCAGAGAATGGACCAATGCAGCCATAAGCCAAGGTATGCTGGCAGCCACCAGAAGTTGGAAGGGACAAGGACAAGGAACAGATTCTCCCCTAGAGCCTCCAGAGGGAGGGCGGCCCTGCCAACACACCTCAATCTCAGCCCAACAGGATTAGTTTTGGACTTCTGGGCCTCCAGTACTGTAACAGAAAAAATGTGTATTGTTTTAAGACACGAAGTTCATGGTAAGTTTTTTTTTAGCAGTCATAGGAAACTAATAAAAGGGTTTGAGGTATCCCCAACCCCTCTGCCCACCACACCCACAGTGTAAAACATAAAAGGTGCAATGCGAGACTAATGAAAATATGTCAAATACAAGACTCAACAATTTAGCCTCAGGATCAAATTTCAACTCTGAGCTTCCTGGCTTCCAGGGCAAGAAAAATGTGACCAGTTGTATAGTTTCATTTACTAGAAAGAAGAAAATACACCAGTTCAGAAAAAGCAACACTTTTCCTGGCACTAATTCTAAAAGGAATTCTCAAGTGGAACTTTACATGGAGCACAATGAGTGACATATTAGCTGTCCTCATCAACCTGGTTACAGCAAACACAGGTGTGAACTTCATATAGCTACTTCTTGGGAATACCTCTGATGAAAACCAAGGATAAAGCATTTAACATTTATATAAAAATATAGCTCATGGTGTTAATAAAAAACGTTTTTAAGTCCAGTTTGTTCAAAGAAAGCCTGAGATCCTGTTGCTCTCTATTCGGATATCTCTGCTCACTCTGCAGCAGCTAATCAAGGAAAGATAGAGGAGATATCTAGGATGCCTCTCTTGCATTCACCCTGCAACCCCAGCCATTTTCATTGCTAAAAATTCCCTATTAATTTTATCTACTAAATATCCTTTAAATACATCCACTTCTCTCCTTATTCACGAGAATCCAACACAATCTACCACAATAACATCTCTCACCTGGACTCACGAATCACCTCCCTACCTGGTCTCCTAGCATCTGCTCTGGTACCTCTCCAACCTGTTCTCCAAACTGCAATTATTTCAATTGTTGTAAATCCAACAATGTTACCCATTGTGCTTAAAACCTTTACTTTGCTTTTAGGAGAAAAGACCAAAATTCTTAACAAGACTTACAAGTCCAACATGCCCTGCCCCTTTTTGCTACTTCAGTCAATTTATATCACTCTTCCCTCCCACACCATACCAAATCTGCCGATTTCCCTCTTGTTATCCTAACACACTCTCTTCTTGGACCACTCTTCTCTCAACCACCAAGCACGATAGCCCTAGCACCCCACCAGACTCTGTCCTTAGCTACATCACCAAAATATCTCAGCTCAAACATCACTGCCTTACAGAAGTGTTCCCCCAACTACCAACACTATATGAGGTCACTCGACTCTATGCTCTCAAGGTCATACCTCTATGTTATAGCATTTATATATCAGACATACAGGAGTGTGCAAAACATATGTACACTACAAAGACCGAAAATAAATCCTCATGCATCCTTCACCCATAATTACCAGTTCCCCAAAGCTCCCCATATGCCCTTCCTGATGGCTTTTCTTCCCCAATGACTAACAACCCCCAGCTACATAACTAGTGCCCTGATATTTATAACAATTATTCCCCAGCTTTTCTTCCTAGGTTTAGAGTCCAGGTATGCAATCCTAAAATGTATTCTTTTGTCTCTTTTTGAATTTTACGTGATTAAAATAATCCTGTATGAATTTCTTTTATGCATTTTTTTTTATTAGAAAAGTTGCAGGTTTACAGAAAAATCATACATAAAAACAGGGTTCCCAAATGCCACCCTATTATTAAAACCTTGCATTAGTGCGGTACATTTGTTACAATTAATGAAAGCATATTTTTATAACTGTACTATTAACTGTATTCCATGGTTTACCACTGTTTGTGTTGTGCCATCCCATGGATTTTTTTTTTTAATTTTTATTCAGAACTTCATTCCTTTTTATAGGTAATATTCCATTGTATATATATACCAAATTTTATTTATGCATTCATTGGTGGATGGACACTTGGGCTGCTTCCATCTTTTGGCAATTGTGAATAATACTGCTATAAATATTGGTGTGAAATCTATTTGAATCCCTGCTTTCAATTCTTTTGGGTATATACCTAGAAGTGGGCTTGGCAGGTCATATGGTAATTACATAACTTTCTGAGGAACCGCCAAACTGTTTTCCACAGTGGCTGCATGATTTTACATTGCTACCAATAATGAATGAGGGTTCCTATTTCTCCACAGCTGCCCCAACATTTGTAATTTTCTCTTTTTTAAATAGTAGCCATTTCAGTGATTATGAAATGGTATCTCAGTGTGGTTTGGATTTGCATTTCCCCAATGGCTAATAATGTTGAGCAACTTTTCATGTGCTTTTGTATATTTTATTTGGAGAAATGTCTATTCAAGTCTTTTGCCCATTTTTAAATTGGGAATGTTTATCTTTTTATTGTTGAATGACATTAAACCCTTATTGAATATGTGGTTTCCAAATATTTTCTCCCATTGAGTAGACTGTCTTTTCACTCTGATGATAAAGTCCTTTGAATCAAAAAAGTTTTTAATTTTAATGAGGTCTCATTTAACTATTTTTTTCTTTTATTGTTTGTGTTTCATATGTAAATTCTAGGAAACCAATGCCTATTACAAGGAATTGAAGATGCTTCCCTATGTTTTCTTCTAGGAGTTTGACATTCTGGTTCTTAAAGTCTTTCATCCATTTTGAGTTGATTTTTTATATGGTGTGTGGTAGGAGTCTACCTTTATTATTTTGAATACAAATATCCAGTATTTTCAGCACCATTTGTTGAAGAGACTATTCTTTCCCAATTGAGTGGAATTGGCACCCTTGTCAAATATCAGTTGACCATAAAAGTGAGGGTTGATTTCTGAACTCTCAATTTGATACCATTGGTCTATATGTCTGTTCTTGTGCCAATACTGTGCTTGTTTGATTACAATGGCTTTGTAATAAATTAGAAAACCAGGAAGTGTGAGTCCTCTAACTTCCTTCTTATTTTTCAAAATAGCTTTGGCTATTCATAGGTCACTTACTCTTCTATATAACTTTGATGATTGGCTTTTCCATTTCTGCAAATAAAGCTGTCGGAATTTTTATTGGGATTGCATTGAATATTTAGTAATGTTTTATAGTTTTCTGTATACAAGTCCTTTATGTACTTAGTTAGATACATTCTTAAATATTTGATTCTTTTAGTTGCTAATGTATATGGAATTTTTCCTTGATTTCTTCTTCTGATTGTTTATTACCAGTGATAGAAACAATATTTATTTTTGTATATTGATCTTGTACCCTGCCACACTGCTCAATTTGTTTATTAGTTCCAGTAGCTTTGTGTGGATTTTTCAAGATTTTCTGTATACGGGACCATGCCATTTGCAAGTAGGAAAAGTTTTACTTCTTCCTTTCTAATTTAGATGACTTTTCTTTTTCTTGCCTAATGGTGGATTTTTCAAATGCATTTCTACATCAATTGAGATGATCATGCTTTTGTTTTCTGTTTTTTGTTTTTTTAACTTCACTGTGTTAAGGTGGTGTATTACATTAATTGATTTTTTTTTTTTTTATGTTGAACCATACCTGGCATAAATCCCACTTGATCTTGGTATTTAATTCTTTTGATGTGCTGTTGGATTCGGTTTGCTATAATTTTTTTGAGTTTTGCATCTGTATTCATAAGGGATATTGGTCAGCAGTTTTTGTGTTTGTTTTTGTTTTTTGTTTTTACCTCTATACAGCTATGGTATAAAGGAGGTGTTGGCCTCATGGAATGAGTGAGGTAATGTTCTCTCCTCTTCAATTTTTGGTGAGTTTTAGTAGGATTGGTATTAGTTCTTGAAATGATTAGTAAAATTCACCTGTGAAGCCATCTAATCCAGGGATTTTCTTTGTTGGCAGGCTTTTTTTTTTTTTTTTAATTATTGATTCAAATTCTTTACTAGTTATTGGTTTGTTGAAATCTTCCATTTCTTCCTGAGTCAGGGTAGGTAGTTTTTGTGTTCCTAGGAATTTGCTGATTTCATCTGTTATCTAATTTGTTTGAATGCAGTTTATAGTATCTTCTTATACCCTGTGGGTTCAGTAGTAATGTCCCCCTTTTCATTTCTGATTTGAGTAATTTGTATCCTCTTTTTTTTTTCTTTGTCTAGCTAAAGGTTTGTTGATTTTATTGATCTTTTCAAAGAATCAACTTTTCAGTTTGTTGATTCTCTTTATTGTTTTTTTTATTTCTCTATTTCATTTATCTCTGCTCTAACCCTTGTTATTTCCTTCTTTCTGCTCAGCACTGGGTACAGTTTGTTCTTATTTTTGTAGATCCTCCAGTTTGAAGTTAGGCCTCTGATTTGAGATCTTCTTTTCTAACGTAAGCATTTATAGCTATAATTTCCATCTCAGCACTGCCTTCACTGCATCCCGTAAGTTTTAGTACGGTGAGTTTTCATTTTCATTTGCCTCAAGATACTCCCTAAGTTCATTTATTTCTTCTTTAATTCATTGGTTGTTTAAGAGTATGTTGTTCAATTTCCACATATTTGTGAATTTTCCATTTCTCCCTATTAATTTACTTCTAGCTTCATTCTTCTGTGGTCAGAGAAGATACATTGCATAATTTCTTTTTTTTTTTTTTTTTTTTTTTTTTTTTTTTTAATTTATTGAGCCTTGTTTTGTGCCTTAATATATATTCTATCCTGGAGAATGATCCATGCGCACTAGGGAAGAATGTGTTTTATATAAGTCTGTTAGGTCTAGCTGATTTAAAGTTTTGTTCAAGTCTTCCAATTCCTTATTGATCTTTTCCCTAGATATCCATTATTGAAAATGATGTACTGAAATCTTCTACTATTAATGTAGAACCATCTATTTCTCCATTCAAATCTGTCAATATTTGCTCACATATAGTAGGGCTCTGCTGTTAGGTATATATATATATTTAAAATTGTTATGTCTTCTTGTTGAACTGACCTCTTTGTCCCTCACAATAATTTTTTACTTGAAGACAATTTTATCTGATATTAGAATAGCTATCCCAACTTTCTTTTGGTTAGTACTTGCATGGTATATTTTTTCCATTCTTTCACTTTCAACCTACTTATGTCTTTGAATTTAAGGTAAGTCTCTTGTAGACAGCATATAGTTGGGCCATACTATTTTATCCATTCTGCCAGTTTCTGCATTTTGACTGGAGAGTTTAATCCATTTACATTTAAAGTAACTGCCGATATGCAATACTTTCTTCTGTCATTTTGCTATTCTGTCTTATTAAGTCTTAAATCTTTTTTGACCCTCAATTCTCCTTTTAATGCCAACTTCCATATTTTTAAAATATTGTACCATTTTGACTTCCTCCTCATTTCTTTCTTTCTATTTTTGTTTAAGGAGTTCTTAGTTTATAAAACAATCATGCATAGCATACAGGATTTCCATACTTCACTCCACCATGACCATCTTGTATTGTTGTGGAACATATATTACAAATGATGAAAGAACATTATCAAAATATTACTGCTAAGTATAGTCCATAGTTTACACTTGGTGTATTTTCCCCAGAAATCACCCTATTATTAACACCATGTATTAGTATTGTACGTTTGTTAATGAGAGAATGTTCTCATATTTGTACTGTTAACCACAGTTCATCATCTGCCAGTGTTATACAGTCCCATGCCTTGAACAATCCATCCAAAGTGTAAACTCAGTGTTCTCAGTTTCATCACAGAGTAGTGCTGTTATCGCCTCAATTTTACAATGTTTTCCTTACTCCAAAAGGAAACATCCCATGGCCCCTAATAACCCCTACTTTTGGCCTGTAGTACTGATAGAGTACCTTCTTTATCATTGGTTGAAAAATATTACTGTTAACTATATTCCATAAGTTTACATAGCTGAATTTTACCATGTAAAACTTATTCTTAAAACCTTTTATTAGTGATATACATTTGTCCTAGTTCATAGAACATTCTTGTTTTTGAATTATTAACTACAATCCTCATTCACCACTGAGTTCACTACGTTATACAGTCCCTAGATTATCCTCCAGCTTTCTCTCTATTGACATTTATGTCCCTGGACTATCCCTTTCAGCTATAATCACATTTATAAATCAGCTGTGTTAGCTATTTTACTACAGTGTATTACCATCAACTTTAATGTCCCCCTCCCCGCCCCTAAGATGGCTCCCTTGTCTGTTTGCTCATTGTTTTTGCTCATTGTCTGTTTTTTTTTCTTTAGGAAGCACCGGGAGCTGAACCTGGGACCTCCCATTTGGAAAGCAGGCAATCAACTGCTTGAGACACATCCGCTATCCACCATCAACTTTATACATTTCCACACATTTACAATCAACCTTATGAAAACTCCTACTTATTTTAATCATCAGCTCCTGCTTCTCAACCCTCATTCTATCTCCTAGAAACCTGTACTCTAAATGTTAACTCCATGAGTTTACTCATCATATTTAGTTCATATTAGTGAGACCATACAATATTTGTCCTTTTGTGTATGGATTATTTCACTCAACAAAATGCCCCCAAGGATCATCCATTTGTCATATGCATCCTGACTTCATTTCTTCTTAGAGCTGCAAAGTATTCCATCGTATGTATATGCCACATTGTTTATCCATTCATTGGTTGATAGACATTTGGTAATTTCAAAGTCTGGTCCTCTTTATTGATAGTTTCTGGAGTTTTTATTTTGTTCCTTTGGATGGGCTATAATTTCCTATTTATCTTGTAATCTTATTTTTTTTCACACAGTACATTTACTATTTTAATGTGTTAACTCTGGAATTTAGTCCCTGAGTTGTCTGTTCCTTATTTTGTATCCAGCTAAAGATAATGACAGAGTTTCTTGAATGCCAGGAACTAATCAAAGCAAATAAACCAAGGCAAAAGGTAACTTTTACTGTCTTTGCAAATTGGCTCCTCTTTGGCTGATGGTCTCCTTCAGAATTTAGCCCTCCTATCAAGATCAGCCTGAGGAAATGGAAAGTGCAGGGTCCTCTCGGTCTTATTTGAGCCTGTGTGGGGCTAAGTCACGGAATTTGCTTCTTTTCTTGTGCTTGTGCTTGTGAGTGGCCTTAGGCATTTCCCATTTATAGTTTACAGGAGTTCCAGTGAATGATCCCTCTATTCCCTTTGAAAAAGACCAACATCCCCTACTTCTGGGTGCTCTCCTGAGTGACTTAATGCTGGTAGTCCTTTGCCCCAGTATGCTTCAACTCAATTGTTTCTCACACTGTCCCAGATGTCTGCAATCCACTTCTCTGCCCTCAAGACAAACTCTGGGAGGGCAAGCCTGAGCCACGTTGCCCAGCTCAGTTTTTCAGACTTCCACCCGATAGATTGGCAGTGACATATATGCACCCCAATATGTACACGTGGGCCACTCTGCTTCCACAAGAACAGAGTCAGAGACCCACAATAAACAGTACAAGCTGGCTCCACCCTGTGTTTTAGAGGGGTTGAGGGAAGGGCCGGCAAGCATGCCAAGAGCGTCTATAGCTTTTGAGGCTTGTGTTTTCTTGATTCAACACTTACCCAGTAATATAGCCCTTTAATGTAACACTTTAATTGTATTTTGTAGTTTTGAGGAAGGTTTCCTGTCTTTAAGATTCCTCTGAAGCATTTGACCAAGGGGGATTGGAATAATGGCTGCCCTAAGACAGGGCCCCCAGTGTTCTCAAGTAGCTGATCAAAGGTAGAGATCTGCAATCAAACCACATACCCTGGAGTTTGGAGGATTAGGTCTCCACATTCTACCCTGGCACCAGCCCGAGCTCCAGTCCCCATTGCTGCCTCTCATAAGGCTGGGAAATGGGGGATGGTAGCCACTGCAGGGAGGGTAAAACCCACCTGTATTTATCACCATTTATCACCCCTTTCCTTCTGCTCCTCCCTGGAGGCTGCACAGTGATCCACTAGACTCCGGAGTTTCAAAGTAGTTGATTCAGACAGTTCCTGCCATTTCAACAGTTGTTCTGTTGGAGGGACTGATTCCTGCAGCTTCCTACTCTGCCATCTTCCCACAAATCCTCCCTCTTCCCATAATGCCTTATTTCTTTTACTTAAATTTGATTCACATATGTTGTTATGTGTAGCTGTAGTTCCTCCTTTTAAACTGCTGTTTTGTATGCCTCTGTATGAAAATACCACAATTTAGTTTTTCATTTTATTACTAATAGACATTTGTGTTGATTCTAATTTGGGGCTCTTCCAAAAATGATGCGAAGAATACTTTTATATTTGTCTTTGTATATTTAGCTAGAATGGAATTGGATTGTAGGGCAAGTGCATGTTCAAACTTATCAGACAATGCTTCACTGCTTCCCAAAATCAGTGTACCAATTTCTATGACCATCATCAGGATATGAAAATAAAGCTCTTACTAAGGTTTATAATTAAATATTTTTGTGATTGTTTGATTAATGTCCATCTCCTCCACTAGACTGTATGGTCTGCCTACTTTTGCTCACCACTTTTACTCCACATAGTATATGCCAATGACTGGCTGAATAAAAGAAGGCACTCTGGATAAGAAGTTAAAGTAATTTGGATGTGAACCCAGTGTCTGATTTCAAAACCCATGCCTCTTTAACCATACTACATTTTCCTTATCTCAAAATGGTGATGATAATTTGTATGCTACTTATCATTTCCCAATGTAATGGCAGTAATCAAATGATATAGGTCAATTCAACAAACATTTATAGAGTATATATTAAGCAATTGCTAGTGTTCCACTATTATGTACCTAGGCCCAAAGGTCCACAGATGGGGAATATGAAAGACTGTTGTCAATGGCAAATGCTTTATGATGCATGTGAATTAGGATTACTTTGTGGAGTAAGATAAGGGTTTCAAATATCACTGCAGAGAAAACCAGGGAGGCCAATTAATGCTTTCAAGTCCAAACTGCACCTGTGTCCCAAATTATTCAGCAGTACAAACAAAAGAAGCTTGCTCCAAGTGCTGATCAGAACAAACCTTTTTAAATGCTTTTATCCAAATGGCATCACTTTTCATCTGTACCATGAAGGGTTAGGCAGAGAGCTAGATTAAACAGTGCACTTCGGCCTTTATACCCTGGGTTCAAAAGTAAACTCTGACTTCTTATTTGCACTGAAAGATGTTAGACCCTGTGGTTTCCTGTTGTGCCCTGTTGTGTCTGTGCTTTGGTTTCTAGCATTGACTTCACAGAGCTACAAATGGGGTCTATCGCTGCTTGTCTTCTCTCTGCTTTTCACAAGAAGATAAGAATTCCAGTATCTCTATCAGCAGAGTCTATCAGGTACTTTGTCCAAGTTATAACCTCTCAGTAGGGCTATATCTAAGCCTACCAAAAGAGACCTTCTTGGAAAGGATGGAGATTCAGTGGACCTCTTAGAGTGCCCCAAACCAGAATGGGAATTACTGACTCTCCAACTTGATTTACTTGATTTTATGTTAATTTTACATTCAATTTACCTCATTCTTATATTCATCACATGTAAATTTAGAGTGCTTTCTATGTACAAGGTTGTCTGCTAAGCACTGAGGAAACAATGATGGAATTGATTAGGCACCTCCCTCCCACATGGGACATCCTGTATTAAGTTCCTGGTGCTTCCTTAAAAAAAAAATGACAAGCATTCATTGAACATATATCTTTATGTAAATACCATGCTGTTTTGACCACCGTGTTTTTGTACATGCTTAAAAGTCAGGTTGTATGAGTCCACTGACTTCATTC
>JAQZBX010111126.1:0-10312 GCA_029593785.1 Cabassous unicinctus
GAACCCGGGGCTTCTCATATGGTAAACGGGTGCTCTATCCATTGCGCCACACCCGCTTCCTGCCGTGAGGTTGCTGCATCAGCCCACCGCACCGCTCAGGCCAGCGTGCCCTCACAAGGAGGCCTCAGGAAGCGAACCCGGGCCTCCCATATGGTAAACGGGGGCTCTATCCACTGAGCCACACCCGCTTCCCTCTGGAGACATCTAGACACTATAGGTAGGGCAAACAATCTCAGGAACTTGGCACCTTGTCAGTGGGCCTTACTTTGGAATATATGCTCCTCAATGTAGCAGAGTTAGACTCATTTACAATTTCCCTAACATGGTTCTTCTGCCCCTTTCATTTGAACCTATAATTAGCACTATAATTGTTAAATATATGTCCCAGAGACTTAAATCTTCAGGCTGTTCATATGCCAGTTGAGCCCTGAATCTCAACAGAGTTGCAGCCAACACCTACTTTCCAGTTCACTGGACTCATCCAAGACAACTAACAAAAGGATGATGATGGACAATGCCCATCCCAGGAAATGGAGAGTGTCTACAACTGCAAGCAAGACAGTTCCATCCATTTGCCTCATGGGATCTAAGCCCCTACTCAATCAGAGGCAGGGTGGGCATCACCATCTAAAAATCCTCAAGATTGAGGAGTGAACAAATATAAGGGGGAATGAAACTATGGGCTAAAGTAGACTTATTATTATTCTAGCAGTGGAAGAACTTGTATCATTGATATAAAGGCAATGGCCACCAGAGGTTCTGAAGGGAGGGAGAGGGAAGAATAGGTGTAACATGGGACATTTTTAGACATTGGAATTGTCTTGTATGACATTACAATATTGGATACAGACCTTTATACATTTTGTCAAAGCCTATAAAATTGTGCAGGACAAAGTGTAAACTATAATGTAAACTATAGTCCATGGTTAGTAGCAATGCTTCAGTATGGGTTCATCAATTGTAACAAATGTATCACACTAATGAAAGATGTTAATGTGGGGTATATGGGAATCCCCTATGTTTCTGATGGAACATTTATGTAATCTAAAGTTTCTTTAAAAATTAAAAAAATATGGTTATATATGGAATGATATCTAGAGATTTACAATGTCTATTGTTTTGGTTTGGTTTATAGGCAAGGTACACCATATTTTATCTATAACACTTGTATTGTTAAATATTATATATGTGCATAGCATTTTATGCATACACACATATATGCCGATATTATACATATATACAATAATTGGAAATGTCTGGAAGAAAAATTAGACATAGTAGTTACCTTTGGAAAGTGAGAGATTGGATAAAAGGTGAGAGAGATTCACTTTTACTTTTAGGCCTTATTTTTTATATTGTTTGAAAACATTATGTATGTTTTTTCTAATGAAAATGATGATGATGATGGTGATGATAAAATAACACCTGAAAAAGTATAATTTAGACTTAGATGTGTTATTATGAAAGATATCTCAAGATATGTTATTAAGTTGAAAAGATCAAATTGAAGAAAAAAATTCGTAGATGAAAGAAATGTATTAAAGTAAAGGAAAGAACACACATATATAGGTACCTAAGTGTTTATGTATGTGTTAAGGTATGCGTTCAACTACAGAAAAGGTGTTTATGTATATGTTAAAGTACTGAAAATGAAATGGAAGAGTGTCTGTCAAATGTTAACCATAATTAATTCTGAAAAAAATTGCAAGTGGGCATAAGATGGAATATCATCATGCTTTATTCTAGCTATGTATTACTTGAATATTTTAATAGCAATGACATATTCATGTATTACTTCATAACTAAAAAAAAAAGACAAAGTGGGGAATTAAAACCTTAATTATATATAAAAGTACAGTATTAACACATTTTGAGTGTGTCCACCTGCTGATTTTACTTTGGAAATAAAAAGAACATCCTTAGTAAGACAAGGTATATTTGGAAACTAAATATTAAATAGAATTGAGATCAGAAGTTCAAAGTCAGTCATTTTATGGCTTCAGACTTATATTTGGCCCTTCTGCCAGATAAACTCTTCTCATGCCAGATTGCTTCCATAATATATTTGGTTCTTTTAATTCTCTGGATTTATACCTATGCTGGCCTCTCTTTCTGGGAGGCCCATCCTACCTCTTGTCTCTTCCTCTCTGCTAACCCCACTCTTTACACTTCAGGACAGAATTATTTACTCTATATTCTGGGTTTCTCCATTGCCTATTATACTTATCTTATATGACTAGTTAACCTCATGGCTCTGAGTATCTTGAAGTCAAAACTTTTGAGGGACATCTTGAAGTCCCCAGATCATTGCAATATCTGATGCACAGTGCTCAATAACTGTTTTGAATCTTATTCTTAACTCTAGCAAGAGGGTGAAGAGTATCTGTTATAGGCATGCAGCATTCATCACATCTGCTAAGAGTAATGCCTTGATATTTGAATATCACTTCCTAATTTACATTTCTCATATTGCATTATCTCCTTTCAGTACCACCTCAAACCAGAAAAACAGGTATTATCACAAATCACATTTTACTGATGAAGTAATCGAAACAGCATGTTTGAGTTGTGACAGTCCCACAGCTTACAAGTGGCACAGCTAAGCATGGCTCTCCAGCCATCTGAGGCCAAGACAATAGCCAATCAGTGTAAACTCAAGGAAGAAATGACACCACTAGGATGTTCTAGAGCCAGTGAACTTCTGGGAGCTTATACACATTAACAGTTCTAAATAAGAGATAAACAAAGGCTAGAGGCTATATAAGAGATAAGTAAAGGCTAGAGGCTTTGTTTCTACTGTCAGTCTTTTGTCCCCTATCTAGACATCCTTTCATTTGCAGCAGGGAGGAAGACATTCTCAATCCTAGCATGTCCAGCAGCTCAGAGAGCAGACAACACACCACTATCCTGCCTCCTCTACCCAAACCCATGCCTGCCAAAAGACCTGATGATCCAAACCGATAGTTCTTTCTAATGATTTCAGTGTATCATGGAAATTGTAAAAATTTTAAAAACAAAATAAAATAAAATAAAAACCTACTTTCTGTACACAGGGTACCTGAGAATATTGTATAGTCTCATAGACATGAACTAAATATAATGAGTAAACATATGGAATTAAACTAGAGAGTATAGGTTAGGAAACAATGTGGGTTGAGAAGGGGGAGCTGATGCTGAATGTATTAATATGTAGACTGTGTAAGAAGGTTGATTGTAAATATGTGGAAATGGATAGAGTTGATGGTAACACATTATATGAGTATAACTAACATTGCTGATTTATAAATGTGATTGTGGTTGAAAGTGGTAATCTAGAGAGGTTAATGTTAATCGAAAAAGAAGTAGAGGATAATCTAGGGAATGTATAATATAGTGATTTTCATGGCAGATGAGGATTATGGTTAATAACACAAATTTAAGAATGTTCCTCAATTACAAGGTGTTAAGAATATGGTGGTACATGGAAGAGACACGACTAATATAACTTACAATGTTAGCAGTAATACTGTAATATTTTGTAGCAAAGGTAAAGAAGGTACTATATCAATGCTAAAGGTCAAAAAAAAAAAAAGAATATGGGATTTAGTTTTATGACATGTGAATATGATCAAGCTTTTTTCCCCTACATTTTCTTCATTAACAAGGAGAACTTGATCATGTTATTTAACCAATCTGTGCTCATTTATTCATTGTTTTGGAACACTGGAGAAACAATTGGGTTTGTTTTTAGGATTAAATAAGATAAATATGCCTTTATTTTAAAAATTTTAAAGGGATTTTTAAAAGCAATGCTTCCATAATTTGTTAAGCTGTCTTTTCTCTGTTATTTTAATTTTTGAAGTTGAAATAAAGTTAAAAAAAAAAAAAAAAAAACCTGAGATTATCTGAGACACAGAGGGGAATAGAGGAAGGACAGAAGAGGGAAAAGCAGTGAGGGAAATGGCTTTCTAAATGTTAACAATAGCTAACACTATTGGGTAATTAATATATAGTATTTAAAGCATGTATCATCATGGGGGAGAGATTAAGCAAACAAGCTTTTAGAAGCCAGATTACATGGGTTAGAATCTCAGCTCTAAGATACTAGCTGTAAGATACTCGGGCAAGTAGTTGTAAAATGGGGTTAATGATGGTATTACTACCTGCCTTTCGGGTTGATCAACGGTGCACTGTTAAATCAGCTCTCTGAAAGAAAAGGCCCTGATTTATAGTTCTGCCAATTTCCATGGTATAAATTCTCTGATCATGACCTATTTCAAGCTACCAATGGTTTTGTAAGAACCAGTTCAAAAAATTCTTGAATATTTAACAATTGGCTCTGTGAACCACAATGAGACTGCTCCAGCACACCACTGATTGTTAGGATAATACAAGCCAGTATCAAGCACTTAGAGGAGTGCTTAGCACACAGTAAGCACTATATAAAATATCTGCTGGGAAAAAAGGTCATATACCTTAACTCGAATCCAATCAAATTGGTATTATAATTATTCCAATTTCAAGGTGGGTTAGCTGAGGTAGAAAGAGCTTCGAAACCTTGTGACTAAGGGTGGAGATAGGACTTGAGCAGTCTGTCATACCATATTGTCCTCTAACCTGGGTCAAGAGGAGATTACAGCCTGTTGTGTATATGTAGGCATTTGACTCCTGGTCAGGCAACACACAATGAAATGCCAATATCAGCCAGTGCCAGGTGCCTTGGTCCCAGAAATTTCTTATTGTCTTGAAGGTAAATTATTACCTTATGCCAGGAGAAAAGGATACTATCATGCATTCCCAATAGTGGGGCAAAAAATAAATGACAACTTCCATTCTCTGGGGCCTTACTATGTATTTGACATTTTGCTTATCACTTGACATGAATTATCTAATGCAATAATTACAACAACACTTGAAGAAGCAGTGTTATAATACCATTGTGAAGATGAGGAAACTGAAGTTCAGGGATGTTAAGTATCTTGCTCAAGATCACAATGCTGCTATTAGATATCACTCTCTCTGAATCTAAAGTCTCTGGCTAGTGTATAATCCATATTCTTTACTGCTATCTCTTAAATTAATGAAATATTTTTAAGAAGTTTAGGAATTACATTGATGCTCATTAAAGGTGAAAGTATCATCAAGAAATTTAAGATTCACACTGAAGCTTTCTAAGGGTGAAATTATTAAAGGCCAATCTTGTGTCAAAAGTGGGGACTGAAGGAAATTCATGTATTCAGTATGACTACTACTTTGTTGAAAATATGGTTATATTTTCTTGAAGAGCCCTTTTTCTATGAGTATGTATATAGTTCTGAGGCTGGAGAGGAGAAGGGACATACTGTGTCTGTCAGAAAAAGTCACATCAGGAGATACACAAGGGTCAACTCTGGACTACTCTATATTCTCTTGGTTCCTTCACTGTATTAGAGAAAATAATTAATTGGCTCATTTAGCTCTTCATTTAATTCAGCCTTTTATTGTGCACTTCAGTTCTTACCCAAATGAAAAGAGACAGTGCAGGAAACAGAACACATTTAATGGGGCTCTCAAAAATGTGCAGTTGTTGCTTTTGCTTCTTTAATAGACACAAATCATTTATTTCCTTCTGTAAAACTCCATTACCCAGCAAAAATAGAGTTTCTTAACAAAATGTACATCTTACCATAATGGAAAACCCATCTTTCTCTCATTTGCACAGAGTCATGGAGACACATTTACAGTGTATCCACACCCAGCAAGCCTGCCCACTGGTTCTATAAGCCCACAAAGCACCTCTTCCTTGTGTCCAGGGCCTAAGAAAAAGAAATGACAAGTAGAAGACAACTTAGCTCAAATCAAGTCCTGTCTCTCCACTTTAAAGTTAAGGGAAGTGGGGTTTGGAAAGGTGAGGTGAGTAGTCCAGAGTCATGCAGGTACTTAGTGATCATTTTGGAACTTAAATTTAGGTCCCCCAATTCTTAATAAAGCCTCCTCCCACACTTGGCTCTCTGATTAATATCTAACACTGCCATGTTCCCATAGGCTGAAATCCTTGCTTGCCTATCATCCAACCCTCTCCAAAACCTCATATGCACCTAAAGAAAATCACTCGGTATCTTTCTGTTCCCACATACAATTTCTTCCATTTCCATTTTTAAAATTCTCTGTTTTCTTGTTTGTTTGTTTTAATAGTGATTATCCCTTGAAATCTGGCCTTGAGAAAGCACCAAGGATACAAATTTCATTTTTCCTAATAAAAGCTTCCAAATAAGAGCTGGTGGTTGGTTTGAATTTCTACTGAGTCTCTCTGCTCTTGCTGCTTCCCACACAACCATAAATAGTCTACTTGTTTCATGCTAATGATTTTCATCAGCTTAAAGAGCCAGTTTAATTAATCTCTCCATGTTTAACAGAAAGCAAGTCAACCTGATAAAATGTTTAGGGGATAAAAATAAGATGGTGTTTCCCCCTTAAGTAATATATCAGGTAGGCTTAAGGAAAGGCTTTGGCAACTGGTATAGAAGGAATAATTCATAATTCAAAAATGTACCATATATATGTGCTCATCTCAAAAGCTTGGCACCACTAAGTGGCCTTCAATAGAATCACAAGCTGGCACATCGTGCAAAGCAAACATTGCCTCTTCTGTGCCAGAGACAGAGAAAGCCCTCTGCTCTGAGGAACAGATCCAGGTGCTAGGAGAGCATGACACATTCAAGTTGCTTGGGAAATAAACTGCCATTTCATTTTAAACTTCCCAGCAGTACGAGTTCAGTTTCCTTGAGAGAGAGAACATTTCTTTTCCTAAGCCATTCATTATTTGCAATGGGGTCTCAATGTTAATTTCACTACTTGTCAATTAAGCTCATCTCTTAATTTTGTTGAAATGTGTACACAGAATATCACAGTGCTAGCTTTGTTCCTTATCTCATTTTTGGAAAAAGTTACATGCTTTAAGCATCCTCGTCTCCAGTCTCCCCATTTCAATTTATACTGTGGCCAGATTAATTCCCTTATGCATAGCTTTGATGAGTACATCTTGCTTCAAACTCTTTTCGATTCCCACTGACTACAGACAATAATCCAAGTTCTCTAATATAACAGTAAAGGCTGCAAACAATCTGAATCAATCTACCTGACTGTTCTTATCTCTTCAGCTTCTTTTCCATGAAACTTTATGCTAGCAGCTTTTAGCAAACTAAACCACCATCTAAAGCTTGTCTAGTTGAAATTCAAAATCTGGATTAAAAGAATGTGTGACTAGTAGCCTTGAAGTAGCCTTTCCCAGTCGCATATATAATGCCTATAAGAATCACAAAAGGCAAAAATTGAACTTCACACCTGTTCCAAACCAAATAAGACACAATGTGAGTGCCTATGAAATAAGAGTTTAAAGCAAAAGTAAAGCAGATCTCAAAAATTAATCTAGCTATTCTCTAGATTATATATATATAAAGACAATTCAAAATAAGTATTTTATGCATCTATAAAAAATTAGGATAATTAATTCAATTTTAAAATGAAGAAAATATTTGAAGAAATTGGACCACAGGCAGTGTAAGACAGTGATCCATAGAAGAAGACAAACAAACGAGATGACGAGATGAGCCCTATGACTATCCTAGTGGACCACCTGGAGAGAGTTCCCAGGCCACAATTCAGGGTTAGGATACCCAAACAGAGTCTGTTGTTCTCCCTGATTTGAGGAAACAGGGTTCAGGGTCTGAGGAGGCAAAGAAAGTTAGAAGCAGAATACCAGACAGGAGAGAGAGCACAGAGAGAGAGCTCCAGTGATCTACTAAGGTTTCTCCCTAAGTCACTAGAAGATACTAATTAGCACAAAGAGACCAACAAGACTGGAAAAAGTAGTAGGTAGAACAGTCCCTGTAGCTCACTTAGGTGCAGGAAAAGTTCATGTTTCCACCAGGCCAAATGGAATGGCTTCCTCCATTCCAGAAGAGATGAGTCCTCAGAAGGTATCATATCAGTAGAGGAGTCAAAATAGCTCTAGGTTAACAGCTGCCCTGGAACCACTAAACAAAGCTTAAAAGCAAGGTTCAAAAGAATCAAACTATTACCACGTAACTTAACTGTGTCCCAAAAACAAAGCCCAGAAATAATTAGAAGGAGCAACAACACAGATACTACCAACATAAGAGTTAGAATGTCTGGTATCCAATCCAAAATTATCAGGCATGCAAAAAGCAGGAAAATATGACCTATAATGAGAAGAAAAATCAGCCAATTATATGACTTACAATGACAGAATTAAAACACAAGGTTGTTGAACAGCTATTATAAGTATATGTTTATGTTCAAAAAGGTAGAAGAAAAGCATGAGCATGCTAAAAAGAAATACAGAAGATGTAAAACGGACTCAAATTTAACTTCTGAAGATGGAAAATGCAATACCGGAGATGAAAAATATACTGGGTGGGATTAATATCAGGTTAGACCCACAAAGGTAAATATAACATGAATGCAGCGCAATAGAAACCATCCAGATACAATTCTGAGAAAAAGGCTGAATAAAGCAAATTAAGAGAGAATTTAGCGACTTGAGACAACTTAAAGCAGCCTAATGTACATGTATAGACGTCTCAGAAGGGGAGGGGCCAAAAATTGGTAGAAATGTTGACAAAATCTTTCCATATTTAATGAGAACTCTAAAACCATAGGTGAAAGAAGCTAAATAAATCCAAAGAAATATGAAGGAAATAACACAAATACACATCATAATCTTTTGCTTTAAATTAGTAATTAAGAGCAATCTTAGAAGCAGTCTAAGATAAAAGAATCATTACTCATGGAGACAAAAGAGATAAAAAGACAGAGACTTCCTTTTGGGGAAAAAATGCAAGTCAGAAGAAAGTGAAACAGTATCTTTTAAAGTACTGACAAGAAAAAACAAAAACTTATTATCCACAAATCCTATATCCAGCATATTAGTCAGCCAAAGGGGTGCTGATACAAAATACCAGAAATCAGTTGTAGGTTTTTTTTCAGTTAACATTGTATTTTGAATATATAATTACTATAATAATTAAAAACATTTTGAGGTTTTTAAACAAGCATTAATAGCTATAAGTAATTGCCTTGACACATGGTAGGTAGTCAATAAATATTTGATGAACAGATGAAATTGGATACTTTCAGCATATACCTAACCAAAATTTATTGAAAAAAAAAAAACTATTGTTGAACTTTGTTTCCATATTTTCATTATCATACATAACACTGCAGTGATACCATTTTAAATACATTTTATTTGTATTTCTGGCTATTTCCTTGAGATAAATTCCAAGAAATAGATCTATTTATTCAAAAATTTTAAAGTTCATGGTTCAAATCACTTTCCAGAAAAGTTGTACAGTTCACACTTTTAACAGCAGTGTCTGCTATTTTCATTGTGTATTTGACAGCATTGGATATTATAAATTCCTTATATCTTTGTGCATTTAATAATACTTTTTTGGTTATAATTTGCATGTCTTGAATTACTAGTGAGATTGAAATACTTTTCATGTTTATTAGCCCTTTATATTTATTTTGTGAATTGTATATTCTACTTAGTTCTTATTTTGGTTGGAGTTTATGTTTTAAAAAATCAACATATATGAGTTTTAAATATTAAGCATTTCAAGCATTTATTATATTTGTGGCAGAAGTTTATTTTTATAGTTTATTTTTCCCTTTGAAATTTCTTTATGGCTTTTGTTAACCTTTCTTTTTGTAAAATTTCAAACTATACAAAAGTAGAGAGAATAGCATAGTGAACTTTTTTTTTCATAATGAACTTTTATGTACCTATTACCCAGCTTCAACAAGAATCAGCGTATGGCCGTCTTATTTCTTATATACTTCTACCTGTGCTCCTTGCCTTTGATTGTTTTACAATAAATCTCAGATGTATTACTTCATCTGTAAAATTCTTTAGTATTTTCTCTAAAACATAAAACTGTTAACATAAACAAAATACTCATATCACACACCTAAAAATTAATTTCTTTAATATGATCAAATATCTAGTCAGTTTTCAAGCTTCCTTGATTGTCTCAAAAATTTTTTACAATTGGTTTGAAAATTAACACCCATCCAAGGTTCAAAATATTGCGTTTGATTGATATATCTCTTCAATCTTTTCATGGTTAGACTCTTTTCCTTATCTTTATCTTTCTTGCCATTTGTTGGTGAAGAATCTAGGTCATTTGTTCCTATAAAATTTACCACATTCTGGAAAATTCCAGAATGCAATTAAATTCCTGTGATCTCTTTCAATATGTTCCTTTATTCCCTGGATTTCATGTTAACTGGTAACTTTATTGCAGTATTGTCCAATAGAATTTTCTTT
>JAQZBX010111127.1:0-10295 GCA_029593785.1 Cabassous unicinctus
CTGCACCCACCCCGCCCCATGCTCCTCCCACTTGCACCCACCCCACCCCATGCTGTCTCCTGATGTTGACAATTATCCCACCTTGTTTCTTTCTGAAGGCAGGGAGAGCAGAGTGCCCCACGAATGCAAATGGGAGGCTCCATCCGCAGCTGGAGTTGACGGGCCTGGGGAATTCCAATCCGTGGAAGAGTGGGCAGGTGAAAGAGACATTCGGGTTGTTTCATGTGGACTCAGTGGAACAAGGGGGTGTAAAGTAGAGTCTGGTCAGCTGAATAACAGCCCCACAAAAGATGTCCTTGTCCTAATCCTTGGAACATCATGTGGTAAAAATGACTTTCCAGATGTGATTAGTGATGGGGATCTTATCCTGGATTCCCCAGGAGGGGGACCCTATATGTAATCGCATGTACCCTAGGAGAGAGATTTGACACTGGCACAGACGAGGAGAAGGCCATGTGACCACAGAAAGCAGACGATGGAGTACAGCGTCCACGCGTCAGGGAGGGAAGCTCTGGAAGGCAAAGGCAAGGGAACAGCTGGTCCCTTAGAGGCTCTGGAGGTAGCAGAGCCTGCCCACACCTCGATGTTAGCCTCCTGGGAACTGTGAGGGGATAAATGCATATTGTTTTAAGTCACTAGGTTTGTGACAATTCGTCATGGCAGCCATAGAAACTACTTCAGAGAGCAATGAGTCTTAATTCTACGTGAAGAAGAGTTTTCTAAAATTCCAGCATTAGAGAAGGCTGCCTTGGGACATAATGAGGTTCCCGTCTCTGGAGTTATGCAAGGAGTCAGTCTCTGTTTGTCAGAGGAGGGACTGGGAGGCTGGAGGGTTGGGTGAGACTTAGTTAAACTTCTCTAAAGCCTCTTTATTTGTGCTACAATGGATGTAGTACCAGCGCTGTACCTGGCCAATTGTGTATTAAGTTCCAGTAAACTCTTGCCATGGGTTAATTAATTAGACACTGACTGTCCCCATTTTTTGTAAGAGGAAACTGAGGCTCCAAAAGCATAAGTCCCTTTGCCCAGTGAGTGGTAGAACTGAATTCAAATAGGAATCTACCCAATTCTAAGTCATCACCACTTTGTTTCCTCTATATGATTGATCCAGTTTCTCACTATAAAGTGAAGATATTCCACTTGAAAATCTAGAAAGAGGCAGAGTGTAGAGAAGGAAAATCCAGGAAGGAGACAGAAAACATGGCTACTTATTGGCTGTGTGGCTTCAGGTAACGTGTATACACTCCTGCAGGGATAAAATGGGGATGTAAATACTATGAATCTCGTACGGCTGTTCTAAACCTAAGTGAGCTAACCCATGTGACTCACACAGACAAGGGCCTAACTCATAGGCAAGGCGCAAAGCATGTTCCTGCTTCTGCCACTGCTGCCGCAACTGCTACTGCCACTGTTTCAACTAGCAAGCACTACCAGACGTGGTGCCACGCAGGCCTTGTGTGGAGGAGGAGGTGGTCTTCTGCAGGCCTTTCAGCTTCTAATTTGGTGAGCCCAAGTGCAAATGTCAGCTCTGTAATACTGTCCATATAACAAGGTCCAGACTTTGTTTGCTCCTCTGTAAAGTGGGAATAATTGGCACATTGCCTTAGATCACTGCCTTGTAAGAATCAGAGAAGATCACTTACATAAAAGTCTTAGCTCTTAGGTCCTATTGCATTAGGACATTATTGGGATGATGGCTTTTGTGGAGTGATGTGTAGGATGATGGTGGTCAGAAATGCTACTCAGTGCATGCTTGCTGAATGAATTAAGAATGGCCCCTATGCATGAGAAAAATCCCCCCATCCAGGAACACAGATGTGGAAGTACATTATTGCACGATATCCTCAGATCGGGGCTGGAAGAGGGGCTAGAAAAAGATGTTGTGAGCCAGAGGATGGAGCACCCAGAGCTGTTTGGAGAGCCCCAGTGCCAACTGTGCCCTCCTTTCCAGGGGTGCTGATGTGCCCCTGCTCTCCAGGACCTCCCTGCGTGGCCCCCCAGGGGCCCACAGCAAGCAGGGCTTTCCTGCTACAAGAGCCGCCCCATCTGCCTTCTTCCCCAACAGATATCCTCTATCCTGTCAGATGCCGAATAGCACGTGGGTATCTTGTCCATTACAGCGCAGAGTAGTATTTCAGAATGAAACAAAATGTGCCATCCCGGGCTGGTTTCTCCGGTCATGCAGGACTGCTGGATTACCTGGGTCCCTGAGCACCACCTGAGTCACAGGTCAGCCACAGCCCAGCCTGAGTCAGTCTGTCCCCAGAGACGGGCCAAAGGGAGGCAGAGACAGAAGGCCATGACTGGCCCTTCTCTTTCCTTGGGTCTCAGCTTAATGTCACCTCCTCAGAGGGGTCGGACTTTAACCACATGGTTCACCTCTGGAATCTTTCTGAGATACCCCATGGGCTTCCTTCTAACATTTTTCCTTCCCTTTGTAACAACATGTTTGCTTGTTACCTGCTTAGTTTCTTTCTGTATTAAAGGTGAAGTCCCAGAAGGGCACAAATTGTATCCCTTTCATTCACTGTGGCCTCCCCTGTGCTGGAGAGCATGCTTGGCACATAGTAGGTGCATGGAAAATGAAGGAATGAATGTGCTTCTAGCTTTTAGAAAGCTCAAAGAAAGCCCAGTGTATCCTTCCACAGACCCATAGTATCTTTGCACTGAGGGGCCTTAGCCATCACATTCCCAGCTGCCCACCCAATTCGGGAGTCCCAGCTGCAAAATCTGGTCAGGGGCTGCATAGCTCTTTTTAAACAAAGCTGAAGTCTCTTGGCCAACTTCCCTTGGTCTTTGAAGGCAGAGTGACACCCTGGAGAAAGTGTAAACAGAGCAGTTAGACTGCCCTAGAGTCCATCCCAAGCTGATCCCTACATAGCCTACAATGGCAAATGCTTTTATCCCTGTTTTATAGATAATAAAATGGAGGCCAAGGTCAGCACAGCTAATGAGTGGTCAAACCAACATTGGAATCCTGTTCAACCCAGAGGGAAAGAACCAGCCCTTACCTCTGAATCCAAATCTAGAATTTTTCCCACCATGCCAGTTTGTGAAGTTGGATCAGTCCGGTTCTTGGAACCTCAGAAAGGCTGTCTGCCTCACAGGATGGTTCTTAGGGTCAAACAAAAGGTCATAGTTGAAAATACACTATAAACTGTAAAGGGAGATGCTCATGAATGGCATCATAAGTGTTTGCGCTCAAGGCTGAACAATGTGGCTCAGAGAGTAGATGACATACATGACCCTTCATGGGGCAAGGGTAAGCATGAAGACGGCAGCTGCCGAGAAAGGCTGCATGGGACCAGCAGAAGTTAAATTAGGCATAATGCATGTTAGGGCAACTCCAAGTCATTTGCAATGCCTTTTCTCCTGCCTTCCTTCCTAGACTCCCTTGTAGTTAGCAGTGGCTAAGTGTCCCAGTCTGCCCAGTGTAATGTAAGAAGTCCCTTGGTGCAGCTTTACCAAAGTTGCCCTTGCTCCTGCACCCTTCCCGCTTCTTCCTGCCTGGGATGTAGATGCCAGTCTTAGAGATATGGCAGCCTTGGTGGTACCATGAGAATGAAAGTCACAACAACAAAAAGGAAGATAGTAAGGGTGGTTCTCTAATGGCTGTCAGCGCAAGAGAGTTTCATGTGAAACAAATCAGTCCTTAGGTATTAAAGCTTCTGTTACTTGGTTGTCTTTTATTTACCCCAGGGAAAGATTTGTTAGATGGGGGTCCCTGTAAGGTGTGCAGGGACAGAAAAAGAAAGAGCTGAAGGAACTGGCTTGTATAGAGCCAAGATACATGGACATGTGGGCACCAGGAAGAGAGATGTTTGCTTACCCAGTACGGGGGTCCTATGGTCTGCATTCTTGTCCCCCCACCCCTCCAGCTCATGCTCGGCAGGGGATTTCAAAGACTGTCAAGTGTCTGGCCCAGAATGGGTCTTCATTTACTCATTCAGAAAGCCTATCTTGAGCATGGTTCTCCTCCAAACACTTGCTAAGCTTCACATGTATGGCCTCATCTACTCTTTCCAACACTGCTGAGGGAACAAGTGCTGACCTTATCCCCATTTTATAGATGAGAAAACTGAGGTAGACACCATGCCCATGGTGGGTGACCTGACACTCAAGCCCGGCCCTCGCTAACTCCAAGCTCTGGGTTTTGACTCCTGTGCTAAACTGCAAATCAGATGTCTGCTCCCTCGGGAACCTGATCAGAGCACCACAAAATTGTTCGGTCTCTTCTTTGTGGTCCCACAGCTTCCTATGTCTACCTAAATCTACATGGAACCAAGATGTAATTATTTATGCCACAGACTTCTCCACCACTCTGTGAGGCCATCCTCTGCCAAGGACCAGACCGTATCCAGCTTCATATCCCAGTGCCTACTATGCTGTCTAAATAAACATCAGTTGAAAGAGTGAGTTACTACACAAAGACAGAGGTTAGCTTTTCCACAGTCGACCAGAGGGGTTAGCTCTGAGCGGGATGATGATGGAATGAAAATATAAGCTCCAGTCATAGGAAACAAGAATGATATTATGCTGAACCTTCCAAATGATTAGAAACTCTTCTGCTTTTGCACTTTTCACAATATGAATTTGAATATAAAGAAATTCCTCATGAGTGCCAAACGTTTGCCTAATACCTAGATTCCGTCCCAGGATTCCTAGATGTGGCAAAATCCAGAAGCGTAGCTTTTGACATGGCTCACAGATGCTCCACCAAGTCACTAACATGGTTTCTTTCTCCCTTTCCAAGAGAAGCGTGCTGAGGGAAAGAAATAATAATTACATTTGGAGCCGGATGAAGACTGTATGTCTTATTATATACAAGCAGAGATAAATTGTGTACACCCTCAAAGCTGGCTTGATAACGATTCATCAAACTTTGTTACCAAAATCTTAAAAAGCTGATGTGAGTCATGGGAAGCTATTTTGCACAAGATTTGTCACTTTGATCTGAACGGGAAATGAATTACTAAATATAAAATGCCACTTTGCTGTGATTCAGAGCTCTTTCAAGCTGACAGACATTGTAAAGGGATCCAAGCTTTTCTCCGTTTCTAAAAAATGTAGTCAAGGGGTCTGCTCCTTAGTTTCGTATCCACCTGAAGAGAGATCAGAGAGAATGCCTGCAAGTCAACTACAAGAAAAAGTGTTTGTCTTTTCTATACCCTGACAATGTTCACAATGGGAAAAGAGGCCATATCTCTGTGCTCCGTTTCTAGGAAAATGACAGCTCCAAAAGATAATTATCCTTATCACGGGATGCTACAGCTGGATACGTTTCCTTCTCATAACACGGAGAAACAATTACATTCGAAAATTAGAATGTATCGCAACCCCTCTCCAAGCATAGATGCATCTCATACATAATTGTAGTAGATATACATCACCTTCTCTTTGCCTAAGCATTTCCAATTGTTTCTGCAAATTTCAAGGCATTTCCCCAAGATTTCTTAGGATGAGAGATACAGAACCACGAGCAGTAATGCGTAAAAGATGTTCAACACATAGAAAAGCAGAAGCTAAAGAATGGTTCTTAATGGTGAGCTCTCTCCAGCAAAGAGCAGAATGCATAGGGGTCTTGCTAAAACTATGAGGTAGGAATATCCCTAAGAGTTTCTAGTGATAAAGGAATTTGCAACTAGATATTTACAACGCAGCTTTACTGTGTGGCACATGCAGCAGGTGACACCAGGCTCTGTGGATAGAAAACCCGTGTTGGAATTCTTGCTCCACCACTTCCTAATGGAGTGGCCTTGGGGAATTAACTTCCAATCCTCTGACTTTTTTTAAACTTGGAAAATGGATATAAAACAGCCTTTGTCCCATAGGAATATTGTAAGAATCTAATGATACAATTTAATCTAATTTAATATGTAAAAGTGCCTAGTAAAGTTCATGGGACACAAAAAGCACTCAACAAGTCTTAGCTAGCATTGTTGTTACTCACCTAAGATGCATTGATCTTGCATAATGTGCTGGCCTCGTTGTTTTACACTGCTGCAGGCTAAAGCAACACTTCTGAGAGATGTCAAAATTCCGCTCATGACCTTTCCCCTCCAGCTCAGTTATACATCAGGACACAGATTTTTTTTTTTTTAATCCATTTTTAACCCCCGCCCCCCCGTTTTTGCTATTTCTGTCTCCATTCGCTGGGCAAGACTCTGTGTCCATTTCCCACCCTCTCTTCTCATCCTTCTCCTGTCTTCACTGGGATTCGATCCTGGGAACCTCTGATGCAGGAGAGAGGCATTCTGCCACCTGCGCCACCTCAGTTCCTGGTTTCTCGGCGTGTCTCCCCTTGGCTCTCCCCTGTGTCTCTCTCTTGCTATGGCACTCTCCTGCTACGTCATCATCTTGCTGTGTGAGGCGCATCCACGCATGGGGCCTGACAGCGTGCCCATTCATGGGGCCTGGTGGCCCGTGCACCTTCTATATTTTTTCTTTATTTTACTGGGAGGTCCTGGGGATCAAACCCAGGTCCCTCCATATGGGAGACGGATGCCCAACCATTTGAGCCACATCCACACCCCCATATGTTCTTAAACACATATTCTTCCACTGTGAGAGTTTCAGGAACCCAACCCACAGGGTGTACACTGTGGACGGGACGCTTAAAAACCTAGCGGTTTGCCATGCCATATTTTTTAATCCCCATTCCCTTGACTTCTGTGAAATAGCACTCCTGGCTAGATTTGCATCTCTGGGCATTCTTTCTCCTTCTGCTAACTGCACTCATGCTTCCTTGCTTGGCCACTGAAGGCTGGTGATCACAGGACCCCACCTGGCCATCTCCTTATCTACATCCCCTCTCCAGAAGGTGGGAGCCCCTTTGTGACTTTAATTTCTGTTCACATGCTGATGGGTCCCGTGTCTAAATCTCCTGCCCTGACCTTGCTCTTATCATCAGCCCACCGTAAGGCCTCTTCCCTGCCGGGCTTTTCTAACTGAATCTTCCATTAGCACCTCACACTCCGCACACCTGCAAAGGGCCCATCCAGCCTCACCCCCAACACCTCCCTGACACTGTCATTGAGCACAGGTGGTAGAAGCCACATGTGCCTGGGACCCAGGTCAGAAATCGGGGTGTCCTTTCTACCCTTCCCTCTCCTTCACTGTCCATGCCTAGTCAGTCAGAAAGTGCCATCAATGTTGCTCCCTAAATATTTCTTTAGTGTATCCCACTTCCTGATTCCTGTTACAAGGACCCTGCCTCCTACCCAGACCTCCGGGCATCCAGCTCCCACCCACACCCAGCCTTCCATCATGCCTAACTTCCAATCTGAAACCCAAATCTTTCAAAAATGCAGACCTGGTCATATCCCTCACCCCACCTTAAGCCTTATTATAACCTTTCATCACCTGCAGCAGTGTTTTCCTCATCGTGTACTCCTAGAAACTTAGTGGAGATGCTCAGGGCAAAAGAACATTCAGTGGTGAAATAACTGTGGGAATGTTGCAAGATATGTCCCCCCCACACCAAGTATTGACAAATCCTGCCTAGCAGGAGCCTATTTAGTATTTATTTTATCCTAATACTTTCAAAACATATTAGACTTTGTCCTTCAGAACCAGTGTTTCAGAAACCCCAGCCAAGAGCACGGAGTGCAAGGTTTTTACGAGAGCTGGGTGGCCCTCTGTGATTGTGCCCTCCACCTTCCGCTGCAGCCTCACATCTCATCAAGCCTCGCCCCACACTTTATGCTCCAAGAGAACAGTCACTGGGAATGGTGTGTGCAGCTAGCCCTCATCTCCCTCCTCCTCCCCCTCCTCCTGCTCTGCCTCCTCCACGTCCTCTTGGGTGGCCGAGTCCTTGACATGTGTCAGACGTAGACTGAGAGCAGGCAGCATAGACCAGTGACTAGCAGCAGGGCCTCTTGAGCCAGGCCCCTGAGTCGAATCTGGCTTGGCGATCTTGCACAATTTACTCACTGTCTCTGGGCCTTGGTCTGCTCAGTCGGGGAGGGTGGATTGAGTTGGCATATGTAAAGCACTCAGAAAAGTATTTGGCACCTCATACCTTCCATGCACACTTCTGCTTTCCTCCACTCTGACTCCCTTTCTGGTCCCTGAAAGCTGTGTTGAACTGCACTGAAGTCCATCTCTCTAGATTCCCCATACTTTATCCTCAGGAGCCTCCATGAAAAGCCCCCTCAACTTCTACAGAGCCATCTCTTCGCCTCGATAGCCGCTCAGCTCAGTTCCCTCCTAAGACAAGATGTGAAGTTCCCTCCCTATCTGGTTACACTGCTCTGGAACACTCCAGAAAGTTGATGTTTGTCAAACCAACAGAAGGCCATCCCTCACCAACATCAGTGACCACCTCGAGGGGAGATGGAGCCCGTTGGCAGTGGGTAGCTTCCCCATAATCTCCACTTGCCTGTCCTTCATTGATATGGTGAGTTGACATTTTCTCAGGCTTCTGTCACATGCAGTGCAAACCCAGCTTCAAGATAAGTCCTCTAGCTACCACTTTCCACATTGCTGTCCCTAGACAATGCTTTAAAACCACAAAATACATTAGTGGGTGTTTAAAATCAATTTAGTGGGTACTCTGCAGGTTTTTTAAAGTAAGAGTGTGGAATGGGATGGAAATGGAATGAAATGGAATGGAGTAGAGCAGAATATGAATATGGATATGGATATGGATATGGATATGGATACATTGTGTGCAATGTACTTTTATTAAAAGTAAGTATTATGCAATAACTTGGTTAGGTTTTATATAGCTTTGTGTGTGTGTACCAATTGGCACATAATGTAAAATGTATTTTTTACTGTGGGTCATAGATAATTTCAAAATCACTATCCTAAGTTCTTACATTAAAATGTTGGAACCCAACTCACTGAATTATCGAGATCCCTACAACAACAACAAAAAAGCACTCTCTGATGCGTTTCCTCATAAGAACACTTCAATCCTATCATCCTTGGGGCTGGAGAGACTAACCAGTGTCCACAGCAGCTCCCTGAAGGTTGGACAAATCTGTGCTCACCAGATGGAGTCATATGTGTTCTCGATACAACTCAGTTACACAAGGTCAGGAGCCCCTGCCTTTGGAGGGATTTTTAGTAACCGAGAATATGCAAAGAAACTTCCTCGTAGAGTCTTGGGGATCAGAAAGTCTGCTTCCCACAGATGACACAAATTGCATATTAGATACTTGGGGAAAATGAGATGAATAAATTTACTTTTCCAGTGCTCCCACCCTAATATACTCCATCACATACATCCCAACATACATACACAAAGCCATCTACATGCAATTACATTTTTGCTCCCTTGGCAATTTATTTTTCTTCTAGGTCAGTGGTTTTCAATGTGTTTTCAGAAGCACAATCCTTTGTTTCAAAGGAAATCCTGAACAATATCCCGACATATAGAATAGACAAAAGCAAAAAATGGGCTCCCAGAGCATTTAAATAGCCACTGTTCGATGGGAAAAAAGAAATATAACAGGTCATTTATTTATTTAAAAATTTTTAAGAAACCCTGGAGCATATTTTCAGAGCCTGGTTCAAAAACTGAGTATTGAGAAACTATGGTGAACTGGAAAATGCCCGTCCCGGAGTGGTTCTGATGCCGAGGGAGGTAAGGCACGAGCAGTTCCTTCGCTGGGGGCCACACAGCCCTCTACTGTTATTATTAGTTGCACTTCTGCTTTCTCCAGCTCCATGACCCTGGACAAACAAGTCAGCTCCTTTGGGGCTCTATTTCCCAATCTATGAATCGTCAGCCTCAGATGGAGGATGCCCAACTTCCTTCAGGCTCCCTGTGTCTGTGGAACTGAGGGAGGCAGAGTTTGTGATGCCCACGTGCTGGTGCCTGTCATAAATCCATGAATCTCACTGCAGGCCCTTCCTAGTTATTGGATTTTATGATCCACTCAGAGAGGTTCTATATGTCTCTTAGTGAATTTTTACAACATTTATCTACACAAGCCACCAAGGAATTTGCTTTAGCAGGTATTATTGAGCTCTAATAGTGACCATAATCAAAGTAATTCTTTAGCACTTGACAATCAGCTGATGCTTATATCCATTATTATTTCCTTTGCATCTCACAATAATCTGATGTCCCCATTTTACGAATGAGAAAGCAGATGCAGAGAAGGTGACAGCCTGGAGAAAGTCATCTGGCAAGAAGAGAGCTGGATGTGAGACGGGCCTGCTGAGTCAGTGCCACGGTGTGGAAACCTTCATACCAGGTGGAGGACCTTCCCTTCAGCGGGTCCCAGCGTGGGTCCATGAAAGAGACGAGTCACCTGCTCAAGGTAGGGAGAGACCCAAATCAG
>JAQZBX010111128.1:0-10312 GCA_029593785.1 Cabassous unicinctus
TTCTCATAATCTAGGAAGCTTAATGTCTTTATTTTAGATTTATTTATTTATTCCCCCTCCACCCCATTACTGTTTGTGCTCACTGTCTGCTCTCTGTGTCTATTTGCTGTGTGTTCTCTGTGTCTGCTCATCTTCTCTTTAAGAGACACCAGCAACCAAACCTGGGACCTCCCATGTGGGAGAGAGGCACTCAATCGCTTGAGCCGCCTCTACTTCCTGCTTTGTTTTGTCTCTCATTGTTTTTCCTCTTTGTGTCTCCTTGTTGCGTCATCTTGTTGCATCAGCTCGCCGTGCCAGCCCATCGTGTCAGCTCGCTGTCTTGCTCGTCTTCTCCAGGAGGCACCGGGAACCGAACCTGGGACCTCCCATGTGGGAGGCAGGAGCTCAATCACTTGAGCCACATCCACTTCCCCTTAATGTCTTTTTGAAGGCACTTCCTCCTTTGCTGCTTGCTACTGATGATCCCTTCTAATAGGAAATAAGGCTTATTAACTAAGTAAAGTTATGGCTTCTGCACCAAGCACTTCACCAATTCACTCATTAGATAACTAGATTGGCCGGGTTGATTTCAGGCCCTTTTATATATGCAAAACACTATCTTAAAAAGTACTAGAAATCCCTAAATAGTGAAAAGGACAGAGGCTGGGCTGCTCACTGGTCTTCCTCTACTTCCTTTGCACCAAGTTTATCCGGAGTGAATTCATGTTCTGACCTCTTTCTCGGCATGAGATTTCCTGATGTGTTTAGGAATTTTGTGGGGGAAGTTACCTGTTATTCTCGTTCTCTCTGTGTCTCTGTCCTTTTCTCTCCCTCCTTTTCTATCTTCCTCTCCATAGTAGGTTGCACTATGTACCTCAGAAAAGGCATGTTCTTAACCTTATTCCCATTGGTGTGGGTTTGGGCCCATTGTAAATAGGACCTTCTGAAGGTGCTATTTTGGTGAGGGTGTGGCCAAGTGAATCTGGATAGGTCTAAATTTAGGGCTTTTATATAGAAACAGCCATAGGGAGGAGCTGGAAGGCTGAAGTCAGCAGAAACCAGAGAAGGGGGTGACACTGCTGTGCTGGGAAAGCCAGGGAACCCAAGGATTGCCAGCCAGCTAGGACACTGACCCGGAGACGAAGCCAGCCTTTTAGTCTCCCGAACTGTGAGCCAGTAAATCCCTGTTGCTAGGCCTACACATCTCATGGCATTTGATATTCCTCTTTTATTAGCACCCCATTCTTCCTTTCTGGAAGTTTTGTGGTCGCTTCTTCCTGCCTCTCTCTTACCCCAGCTGTAGCCACTGGGATAGCTCGTAGAATGACCTTGCTGGGCTCCAGTTCCTGGTGGAATTGGTGCATCCCAGATCCAGTCTTCAGTCCAGCCGGCCCCCTGTCTCGCCCCAGGGCTGTGGGGCAGTGCTCTCGCCTGCTGCCTCCCTGGGCCCCTGCTTCTTAGCTCAATCAGTACAGCAGTGGGTCCAAGTCTGGTCTTGTCAAGCTCGTCTCACCAATTACTAAAGGAAGACTGTTGAAGTCTCCAAGTACGATTGTGCATTTGTCTATTGCTCCTTTCAATTCTATCAACTTTTGCCTCATGTATATTGAAGCTCTGTTGCTAGATGCATACATATTTAGGTAAATGCTATGCCATTTTAGTTAATTGGCCCATTTACCAGAATGTAATATCCATCTTTATTCTTGTTTTTCTTTTCATTTTGAACTCTGATATTAATATAGCACCTCGTGCCTTTTGATTGTTGTTTGCATCATTTCCACCTTTTTACCTATCATAAAATTGCACTGATTGTGAACTGGCTGTAGTCAGCAAGTTCAGGTCTCGAGTTTTTCTCCAAATAAACAGTGTCCATCTTTGCATTGTGTGTTTAGACAATTTACATTTATTGAAATTATTGATATGGTTAGGATTAAGCCTATATTTTATTATTTGTTTCCTTCTAATGCTCTTTATGTTTTGTTCCTTTGTTCCTTTTTTTTTTTTCTGCCCTTTTTTGGAATACTTGAATATTTTAAAAATATTTCTTCAATTTACCTACTGGGATTTTGGTTATATATTTTTGTACTATTTCTTCAGTTATTGCTCTTTCATGGTCCATTTAGAGTTACTATTTTACCACTTGCAATCATATAGGTTCCTTTCCCCTCTCCCTTTATGTTATAATTGTCAAACATATTATATCTACCTACATTGAAACCCAAATATAAATATTGTAATTTTTGCTTTTAACAATCATAGATACTTTAAAAATCTCAAGAGGAGAAAATTAGTCTATTATGTTTACCCAGATATTTATTATTTATTTTTTCACTTTTCCCTCTCATATCATCTCCACTCAGGCTGAAGAACTTCCTTTTGCTGTTGGTGGCAGATTCTCTCAGTTTTCCTTCATATAAGAATGCCTTTATTTCTGGGATTTTTGCTGAATAGGAGACTGCTATTTTACTTCATTTAAGAAAGTCTGAATCATTCAGACTTTGTTTGTTTGTTTTTACCTTAATAAAATTCTGGGTTGTCAGTTCTTTTGTTTTCTCTTTAAATATGTTTTTCCACTGTCTTCTGACCTCCATGGTTTCTGATGAGAAATCCATGGATGTTCAAAGTATCCCGGATATGCAATATGTCTTTTCTTTGCTAGCCATTTTCAACATTTTCTCTTTATCTTTGGTTTTCAGCAATTTGATTATGATGCATCTGGGTCATTTCATCTTCTTTCACTTTTTGGAGCTTCTTGAATCTGTAATTTTATATCTTTCACCAAATTTTGGAAGTTGTCAATCATTACTTTTTATGAATATTTTCCTGCTTCAATCTCTTATTCCTCTCCTGCAAGAACGTTAATGACATAAATGTTAGACGTTTTGATATAGTCTCACAGATCCCACAACCTCTGTTAACGTTTTAATCTTTTTGCTCTCTGTTCTTAAGATTGGATAATTTCTGTTGATCTGTATTCATGTTCACTGATTCTTTTTCTGTCACCTCCATTATGCTATTGAAGTTATATAGTATTTATTATTATTATTTCAGATATTGCATATATCTGTTCTAAAATTTCCATTTGGTTATTTTTTGGTTGTTTCTCTTATTCTGCTGAGAACTTCTCTCTCTCCACTCATTGTAAGAGTGTTTACCTTTTCCTCATGAAGCATGGCTATAGCAGCTGCTTTAACATCTTTATTTCATAATTCCAACATCTGGGTCATCTCAGGTTGAAATCTGTTGATTAACTTTTCCTTGAGAATTGATCATATTTTCTTGGTTCTTTGTATATCAAGTAATTTTGAATTGTATCCTGGACCTATTGAATATAACTTTGTGAGCCTTTGGGTCATATTAAAATCCTGTGCAGAATGCTGACCTCTGGTTTATCTCTTTCAGCAAGCAATAACTCAAACTGCAAATTTTGTCCCACCTTTTGTAGACGATAACTCCAAGGCTTTGATTTTTCCAGTTTGTTGAATGATGCCTCATATTAAAATCTTTATAAGGTTAAATTAATGCAATACATATGGTATGTGCCCCATAATCCAACTTACTTGTAAAGGAAGTTAGATCACCCAACAGAGTAATATGGAAATGACAAAACTTTAAGTCAACAATCTGCTAAGTTAGAACAGTCATTTTATATATACAAAGGAATCAGTAGTCTGTAATAACATGTTTCTTCCTCTCCAACAAGAGTGCGATTAGAAAGGCACCATATGGTAGAAGTCTGTGTTTTATCTATAAATGGGACAGAGGGAGGAGGAAGAGAGAAAGAGAGGGAGATGAAGGTAGTTTTGATTGTTAACCAAGTGTGGTAAGAAAAATCAAGATGAATCCCAGTTCTTCAACAAATAGAACACCTACTATGCAAGGCAGGGTTCTTGCTATATGCTGGGAGATATATATATGACAAGTTTCCCTATTCTTTAGGAGTTTGGTAGAGGATATAACTTGTACACATTATTTTAAAACAAGTTGAAGAATGGTAATGTCAAGAGTGGTGTGGTAGGTTTAGTTATGTTCCCCCCAAAAACATGTTAATTTTAATCTGCATTCCTGTGGGTGTGAACCTATTAAAAATAGGACCTCTTGAAAATGCTGTTTTTAGTTACAGTGCGGCCCAACTGAATGAGGGTAGATCTTAATCTGGATTACCAGAAGACTTATAGTGGGAACTCAGAAGTCACAAAGGCCCGAAAGAAGAGGGCACTGTCATATGGCCAGACATAGAGATACAAGCCAAGGAATGCCAAGGTTTGCCAGGAGCCAGCACCAGAACTCTACCAACCCTGTGGAAAGCATGGCCTTGTCAGTGCCTTGATTTGGACTTCTGGCCTGTGAAACCATGAGCCAATAAATTCCTATTGAAACCAGTCTGTGATACTTGTTATAATATCTTAGGCAAATAACAAATGGTCTAAACAAACCACACTTGGTGTTCTGAAATGGAAGGACGAGTGGGAAAGTCAGTGTAGAAATCATGAAGAAGATGGAATCCTTAAAGGAGAGGTGGAATTAAGGAACAAAATGATGGGGTAGCACAGAGAGAACAGAATGCGGGGATTGAAGGTGGCAGAAAAATATAAAGTGAAGAAAGGAACTATCACACTGCAGTTTTTAGCTGAGTGTTAGGTGTATTTGTCTGCTAAAGGGGTGCCAATGCAAAGTACCAGAAATCTGTTGGCTTTTATAAAAGGTATTTATTTGGGGTAAAAGCTTACAGTCCCAAGGCCGTGGAAAGTCCAACTCAAGGTACCATTAGAGGTACTCTCTCACCAAAGTCGGCTGCCACATGTTAAATCAAGATGGCAGGCGATCTCTGCTGGGTTCCGGCCTTCCCCTCTGGGCTTCCTATATCAGTCTCGGCTCTCTTCCCAAGGTCAGCTGTAATCTTTCAGGCAAATGGTCCATCTCTCCCTGGGCTTAAACTGTTTGAGCCTTCTCTTTTCTGTCACATGGCAGGATCAAAATGACAAAGTTCTCTCCTGTGTGTCTTCTTGAATGTCTATTTATAGCAGCCCACCAAGAGGGTGGGGACTCAACCTGAATCATGCCTTACTGACACGGTCAAATCAAAGCCCTAATCTTAACAGGTAATTTAATCAAGAGCCTCTCAACTGAATTCAATATAATCAAAGAGTGTCACACCCAGAAGAATAGATTAGTTTACAAACATAATCTTCTCTTTTGGGGATTCATAAATAATCTCAAACTGTCACAGGAGGAGATAAAACTGAAAAAGCAGATAAGGATCAGATCTTGGAGAGTATTAATAACTAAAGCGAAAAATTTTTAACCTTGAGACTTAATTAACAGCCATATTTGAAGGTTGTTGAGCAGGAAGAAAGACTTAATCAGAGCTGCATCTTTGGAAGACCCATCGGTACTATGTGAAAATGGTGATACATTGGGAGAGAGGGACATGCAGGTAAAAACATCAGCTAGATTAATACAAAGACTGGTCAAGAGGTATCAAGTGTCTTCCTAGGGTAATAAAAATGAGAATGGAAGGGAAAGAAGGTAGGTTAAAGGTATAATCAACTAGGATCCTGAGTACCTTGAAAACAGAGAACAAGAGGAGTGATAGGTTGGGGAGAAAACTTAGGCAAGTTCAATTAGAAATATTAAGTTTGAATTACTTGTAGCACAACCTGTCAGAGATGTTTATCATACAGATAGGAAAGAGGGGCTCAACTGCTCAAGGGGAGGGTCAACTCTGGAAATGGGGAAGTAAATGGTGAGGCACAGTGGATATGGGATATGGAAGCGAGAAAAAGAGAGAGGGAAGAAATATCACATATTGTAGGGCAGGAGCAAGGGAAGGGACAGTTTTCAGGAGGAGTGACACGTTGCTGGGTGGTTAGGAGGATGAGCACTGAGACAGCTTGCAACTAGGAGCTTAATAAGAGCAGTATCAATAGGGCAGTGAAGGAAGAAGCCAGGCTGCAGGGCCAAGGAGGAAGGGCTGGGACTGTTGGAGACAGAATGAGTCTCCCTTTTGAAGGCGTCTGGCAGTGAACACCTGGGTTCCATGGTCCTGAAAGGAATCTGGCCTCCAACAGACAGACCTAATCAGGAAGGAAATGGGGCACCAGCAATTCGAGGGAGGCAACTGTGAGATGGTGTCAGATTTTCTAACTAATTAAGACAAAAATAATGTAGGGAACTAGAAAAGGTGGAGCCTGACAAAAGAAGGTTCTCCACATGCAAGGCAATATGGATTTTTCTTTTCTTCAAAAATCTCTCCCATCTTGTTTCAGAGAAAGATTTGTCTCACTGCCTTCCTGTCTTTATTGGGTTTTGATTGCCACAGAAGGCAAAAGAATGATGTTAAGTTCCAAGGATGCAGGCCACAAAGAAAAGCATTCTCTTTCCTAGCATCTGGAAGGAAAAAAATAAGCAAAGCAATGATCTGGGAAGATTTGATGGCAAGCAGATGTACCACTTTGGTGGAACTTTCAATCTTGAAGGCAAACTATTGCTACAAAAGCGTCTCTGCTTGGGAATTTCCAGTTGAAAGCTAATTGTCCCTCTCATTCTTCTCTCTGCACTCCACTAAACTCCCCAGTTTGTTTGATTATCAGCCTCTCATCCTTGTCTTTCTCACCCCACAGCCACCACCTGCTTCCATGACACTAAGAAATTCAGCAGAAAGGAAAATAGATTGCAGAGAGCATAGGAATGAGGCCTCTTCCTGCCTCAGCCATTGACTGTTGAGCATGGACCTCAGGCCCCCTTTGACAGTGGGGAATTATGAGGCACCCCTACATCACTTCTTGCTTACTGTCACCCAGACTTCTCAGAACCTTCATCTACCGCAGAGTGGATAGATGCAGTAAATTCATTTCCCCCGAGAGTGACAAGTGGCACCTTTACAGGAGGGAAAAGATTCTAAACTGAGGACTCATTGAGGAACCAGTGTTCATGGGAGAGACTGGACTGGAGCTGCTCCTTGCACCCCTTCTCTCTTCCTCTTCTCTCTTCCTTCTGCAGGAACATTTTAGATGCAAGATTTAGGGCCAGGAATGCCTTTTTCCCAGTGGGCTGTTGACTCTGGAGGGATGGGAAGAGCTGGTAAAGGGACGGTCAGTATGGAAAGGAACAAAACGCTCGTGGCTCAGGCCTGGCTGTGCCTGAAGTTTAAGTAAAGTGAGAAGTTCAGTTCACTAGACCAGACAAACAGGGAAGGCCTGGAAAGAGAAAGAATCCCAGAGAAGAAAATGAAATTGTTTGGCCAAAGCTTCCATCTCTTTCCTTCTCTAAATGTCTCTCAGCCACCTGAGGAAGGGGCAGGCAGTGGACAGGAGGCCAAAACAGCCGGAAATAAAACCCCTCACCATCCCGTGGTCAGATCCCTCAGTGGGGCTTCATGGGAACAATCAGGAAGGAGAAGAGCAGGGAGATAGGAGGGATGAAGGAGGAGACACAGGAAGCCTATCCCAAGGCCATACAGGTTAAAAAAATAAATAAAAATTTAAAACCAAGAATGGACTCATGAATTATGGAACACAAATAGGCTCCATTGTCAATGGAGCAGCAGCATGGGTTTATCAAATCGAGGACGGTTGGTCAGGGAGAGAAACCCACAAGGGAGGAAGAGCTGTTGCCGAGGTGGGGGGTGGGGGGTGTCTCAGCCCTGCTGTGCAGGGCAAATAGCAGGCTGGCACAGAGGCGCGGGTTGCCCTCGTTGCAGTCAGACAATTCTAAAAGAACATAAATAGTCTGTTATTGAACATCCCTATACTAATAGCATGTCTCTGTATTTACCCAGCACACTGCCAAGAGCCCAAACCTTTATCCAGGAGAACAGAACAGTTGATCTTAACACCTTTGAACAGATGGAAACTGCACCAAATGGGAGAAGCAGGAATAGAAAAGAAAAATATACCTCTTATGTGCTAACCTTGGCCCAGAAAGGACATAATGTGTAAGGGGAACTGTCAAGAGAAAAATCGCAATCTCTTCAGAAGTCAATGTACCTTTAATTTCAAAAGTACAACTGAGTACCATTTTCTAGACAGATGATTCCCCACTTCATATCTCTTGCTGTTCTTTGGATAGCTTCTGTTATTTCTTTTCCATCTGTTATTTTCATTTATTTCAGCTAGATTTTTCCAAATTGGAGGATCTTATTTTGGGAACGATGTATTCCAGAAATGTTACCCCATTTAAAAAGAGCTAGGTTTTTTTTTTTAATTTGAAAGAATATTTTCTGGGTCTGGGAGTCAGGTCTATTTTCTTCAGAAACTTGTTTCTGGGTTTCCTGGCAGGTATGCACGAGGAGTGGGTGGGTTTGGCCACACTCCTACTGGCCCCTGGTGAAGGACACCACAATGTCCCATTTCTCCAAGAGCATGCCATTCCCCACCAAGGAAGCCCTTCCACCAGGCTCCCTCTGGGATTTGGGCAGGCAAGGGAACCGAAATTGAAACAAAAGCGTATCTGTGCTACACCCAAGAGCCAGTTCTCAGCAGAAGGACCAGAGCTTTCAGCAGGAGAGCCAGGAGAAGGACAGGGGAAGGGAAAGCTCTGCCTCCCTGGAGCATGCTGAGCAGAGAAAGGAGAGGAGGGGAGCAGAGACACCAGGAGATTAAGAGAATCACTTCAGAACCAAAGAAAAGAGTGAAGACACAAAGATGACCCAATTTCCTACCCTTGGGTGACCTTTTCAGTTTGAGACTTCTCCTGGAGGCTAAAATCTTAAATATATGAAATTTAATGTGACATCTTCTCTCATGTTACTTTTTAAGCCTCATCTTCCTTCTACTCCCAATTTACCTTTGGTTCTAACCATAGTCCAAATGCATCATGCACTTTTCCACAAGCACGTTTTTGCATGTAATGAGTCTGCCTGATGGGGGCCGTCTCCTCCTTGTGTTTGCAAGCACTCGTTCCCCTCCTGCAAGCCCGCTGAAATGCCACCTTCTTTGTGAATCCTTCTCTCTCTCTCAGAGCTGCTCCAAGTACCCCAGCCGTGTTCCCCATGCACACAACTCCCATCTCACTTAAGGCACTTAATCCACTTTATCTGAACTCTTCCCTTGTCTGTTTCCCCACTGGATGGGGTGAAAATCAGGTGCTCCATCAATGTTTGTGGGTGGAGCGCATGGAGGCGATGCCGGACCTTCAGTCACGGTGGGCGATTGTGGTGGAGGAAAGGCTACTTCCACAGGCTAGATCAGCACGGGCACAAAGCAAGGCCACCTGGTCAAGCTTCCTCGTGGTGTGGCACTGCAATGGCTCTATCTACAGACATGACCCTTAGGTGCCTCTGTTGGTCATACTGCAACTTGGTGGAATAAGCCAGAACGCCCAGTCCCAAGTAACACTGGTTTTATAACCGCTTCTGCCATTAACAGGTTGGGCAATGTCCTAAAACCGCTCACTCTCCATTTCCTCATCTGTCCAAGCTGCTGCTAACGTGTATGTCCTTTATCTTTTCTTACATATTTCGAGGTACAAAAGGAACTAAAGACATGAAGGCAGCTACGGGTTCTATAAGAAAATGATAGGCAGTTTAGTCGAATTTCCGTAAATGTTACCTCCTCGCCATACCAATTTTCCCATCCATGTGCCAATAATAATAATAAAAAATAATTACAACGTTTAAAATCTTTTAGTTGTTCCTTACTTTTTTCCCACTTCTTTGTGGTAGGTATAAAGTACTTTAATAATAAATGTTTCAGGAAAGGGCATATTAGCATAGGAAATGAAACCCTATCACGCTAAGTTGTGATTTGAAAGAACGCTTGAATTTGGGTGTTGAGAGGAGCTGGAGATCAGCCACCCCAACCTGCTGTCTTGTGAGGAGGAGGAGGAGGCCAGAAGGGGTCCCGTGGCCTGCCCAGGCCCTACGGGAATCAGGGACAGGGCCGGGA
Organism: Cabassous unicinctus; assembly: GCA_029593785.1. Classification (NCBI taxonomy): domain Eukaryota; kingdom Metazoa; phylum Chordata; class Mammalia; order Cingulata; family Chlamyphoridae; genus Cabassous; species Cabassous unicinctus. The sequence goes on from JAQZBX010111128.1 coordinate 9,867, forward strand.
CGTAAGCCCAGGTCACCTCCAGGCATATCAATGCTCCATGGCTCCGCGGTGGCGCCAGTGAAACCCAGGAGATGCCCAGAGAACGGGCACGGCTAGTGCTCCCAAAGCTGGAAGGGCTGGAGGTGTCGGGGCCAGCCTGCAGCCAGGCAGGCAGAGGGAGGTCTCTGCTCTCTTCCTTTCTCTCCTCCTCACTGCTGTTCCCCACCAGCCCAGCATCTCCTGCCCAGAACCCACACCCAGCACCACCCCATCTCCATATGGCTGGCCCTCTCCATGTCTAACAAGTTTCTGCTCAGAGTCACCTCCTCGTTGGGAATTTCTCTGTACTGACCTATTTGAAATTGCAAACCCTCCCCCAGCACTCCTTTGATCCCCTTTTCTGCTCTAGCTTTCTCCCTGGCATGTATGTGTCTTTCCCCACTCAAGTCTAAGTTCCACAAGGACAG
>JAQZBX010111129.1:0-10315 GCA_029593785.1 Cabassous unicinctus
AAAAAGGAAAGGCAAAAAACAAAACAAAACCCACCAAAAAAAAAAGACTGCAGGTTAGAGTAAACCAAAAGACTGGGTTGTTAGGCCTTTTAAAATCTTCACCACTTATCCTAACGCTGACATTGTCTTAAACTATGCTACAAATGAGACACTCCATTATACTCATACTGGCCTTAGTTGTATTATCAAGAGGTATATTACTGATGTTGTCAAAGCAGCATCAGAAATCAAGCTCTGAATTCAGAGGTTAGACGTCTCTTATTTTTATCCAGTTGGCAATTTCCTTCTCCCCTTAACAAAAAAATAAGCTTTCTGATTCAGAAATGTTGGAGCATGCCAAAGGAACAGCTGGTTCATTTAATGTGCCTAAAGGCTGTGTTCCTGCTGCCTCTATAGGAAAACACTCTCTCCCCAGTCTGAGTTTGTCCAAGATGAGCCAATTGACCCAGTTCTCAGTGTGCTATGAAAAGATAGACACTCCATCCTCTCCATACCCAGAAGAATATATGTGTCCAGCTTGTCTTCCATTGTGGAGATGGACATACATTTGTGTGCCTTGCTATACTGTGGAGATTTGCATTATCATCTCCAAATCAAGGGGAAAAAAAAGATCCAAGATGATGAGGGCTGACCATATTGCACTAAAAAGGAAGTGGATAGAGAAAACTAACATTCTGGATTTCAAGGGGCTAGCAATTGACTGGACATTGGATTTTCCCTGAGCTTCTCAACCATTTGAATGCATGCCTTTATGGCTATGAAAATTTCTTAACATCTGTTAGATTTTTCTGTGAGATGATTAGCTAGCTTTCAGAAAGCTACATGGCTCAAGGAAAGTGAAAGCAATATTAGACTTTCTGGAAAATTTTATGGAATGTGTTCTCCTTCCCCCAGCTATGTGTGTGCTTGAGGGAAACTGCTTCCTCTGCGGTAAGATGTTCCTACTATTTGCATGGGTGGTGCTTCTGAAAACCTGCAGAAGACAGGGGGAAAGTCTAAATCAGAACACTAAGGAGATGTGTTATTTTTTTTTTTTACCCCAGCCTTTATTTTAGCAAAGCTAAGATTGTCTTTCTCTCCTACATTGATTTAAATACATCTTGGCATGTAAAAGATTCATGGCATGTGGGGGAGGGGAGGAAGATGAAAAGATTATTTTAAAAAAAAACAAGCCATTTCTCCTATAAGGGGGATTTGCTAAAACAGGAAATTGGATGTGGAACTTCTTTGGAAGCAAAAAATACAGTTAAAGTAAATAAATGTTAAACGTTAAGTAGTCTCATAAATATTTTCATTTTGAAAAATGCTATTATTCATTGTACCACCTTGTCTATAATAATGTCTATGTATATCTGAACTTTATGCTGTAAAACTATTCAAATGTGGAAGTGAAAAAAAAATGTGAGTGCTTGAATCATAACACCGACGCGTTCCAGTTTGAGTTGTGTGTTTCACAAGAGAACTTTAGTGGCTCAGTGGGTTTGAAACTTCCTGAAGTTTGCATGGGCTGGGATAAGTGCATTATGGGCCTCTCCTTGGCAGAGTATTCTTCCGTTTGTAGTTTCTTAGTATTTTCTCTCCCCATGTGCAACCCATGCTAGTAAAATTGGAATATTCCCATTTCTATCATCCAGCTGGCTAGTTTTAGGAAAGATACAGCTTGAGCCTGTTCCTCCTTGGCTTTTAGCTTTCACTTGCCTTATTTGGTAAAGCTGTGTGGTTCGTTGTTCCTGGAAAGGGCTGTTTCACCAGTTTCAAGGACTATTGCCCACTTTCATCTAGTTCTGAGATGGGAACTGGAACTTGCTCGCAGCTCTGTGGTATCTGTTTTGAGCTGGGGCAATTTCAGGGTTGGGTTATCCTTAATGATTCTAAATATATACAGGGCTGATGGTGATATACCCCTCACTCATGAGATGTTTGCATGTAATGTATATATTTCAATGTAAACTTCCTTTTGAAACTGTGGGCTCCTGCTTTTTTTTCTTTGTCCAGGGCCAGGAATGAACATGGCTTTCTAACTTTTCCTAGCATCTTTCTCTCTAGATTGCCTATTCCTCCATTTTTATTTCTAGTTCTGTTTTTCTCTATACCTCTTTTGGGGCTTTTCCCTACCCCCTTTTAAAGCATGGATAGTTTTGCTCACATGAAGGCTCCAATTCCCAAATTTAATAGAGCTCAAGGTTTATTATTCTCTAAGCACCTCCTTTGAGGTTATTTGCAGGAAAACTTATTATGACTTCATTGTATATGAAGTCATATTCTTAGACTCCCTCCTCCCCTCACACACCCTCCTTAACAAAGTGGAACCTAGAATTCTGATTACATGTCCTTCTCTGGTTTCTGAGTAGCATTGTTTTTAAAATTAATTAGCGTAAGTTTCAGAGAGATGAGAAGGTGTGGCTTATTTCTTGGCTCTTATATTTGTTTTGTGTTTTAGCCTAAAAAGGAAGTTTGTAGACCCTCAGTCCTCAGCAAGATAGTTATATTCTTTCTAATGAAAGGTGGGGACGGAGAGGAAGTGGGGCTTGGTATAATGTAATATTTGTTCTTTGCCGAAAGAGCAGTTGTGTTTTAAGTGGAAGGAAGTTGGAATTTTTAAGGGGTTGGAAGGAGGGGGCCGAAGGAAATATTTTTTACCTCTCAGAATGCGGAGGCTGCCACTCAGTGGGAGAATCAGTGAAGCTCGAAAACTCACTTTCATTTTCAAGGACCTGCTCGCTGAGCATTTCCTCCGTCTTTGCTGTGTTGCTCTCTTCCAGCTCTGCTGGTCACAGAAAGACTCCCTGTTCTTTCTTCTTTACCATGCAGTTCATTTTTGGCGTGTGTGTGTGTGAAGTGTGCCCCCAGAGGCTTGTGAATAGGCACCTATGTGACCTCTAGAAACTTACTGGGGTAGGGCTGAAGGCAGAGAACAGAAGGGCAGCCTCCAGATGTTAAACACCAGAATTAAAACTGACTTAGCCTTGCCAGAATATATCACTTGCCTCTCTAAACCAGTTGTGGGCACACTGGTGTAGCTGACCCTCGGAGGGTGCTTATTGAGGGCCATTTCCTTCCCCGGGCCATTCCGTTGAGGCATCTGGATGCTCAGTTCAGCCCAATCAAGTTTGGGTATTTCTGTTTCCTCTTTGGAAAATAACAAGCAAATCTGAGAAGATTCAAAGTAATATGCTAGGTATGTCACTCACAAGTTTGTCCAATGCTGGGCTAAGCATATAACCCTAACCAATTATCTGCCTCATACAGGAATGTTTTCAGCGAACTAGCCCTTCTGCACTAGAGATTAGCTGGAGTTAGTTCCTTGGTCCTGCTGCTTATCCATTCTTATCTGTCCTGGCACACATGGCTCTTTGTCACACTAGTAACAATGACTGCTGCTACTACTACTGACACGTACTGAATGCTTAACGTGTTCCCAGTCTGTACCAAAAGAATAATCCACATTGTCCCATTTCTTCCGCACAGCACTATGAGGCTCGTGCTCACATGTCATTGTTTTCCCTTTGAGGAAACTGAGGCTTAGACAATTAATATGCCCCAAACTACACAATTAGCTGGAAAGTCGTTGCCCTGTATGTTAACCCTGGCAGCCTGGCTCTTGAAACTGCCTTGCCAAGTGCTTTGCTCTGTGCAGGTCACTCTCTAGCTGCAAGGAACCTTGAACACTTCTTTATTGAATGAGTATTTGGAGATCATGGGAGGAGGGCTGCCTAGACTAAATGCAAAGAAGTTTCTGCTGTGATTCCTGTTTCTTCTATAAAAAGAGCCATGCTCTCTTTTAAACTTCATGTCCCTGTTACCTTATTTGCTTTCCTCTGCCTCTTGTTCAGGGTAGCCTGCTTTTATTGGCTGTCTATCTTTAAGGTAGATCTCAAATGTTCTGATTCTCTATGGCATTGGTTCCCAAGCTTGGCTGTGCCTCAGAATCACCTGGAAGACTTAAAAAATTAGATTCCCAGGTTCCTTCCCTGCAGTTAGGATAAGGCTTGGGTATAATAATAATGTATAATAATAATAATAATTAGTAGTAGTAGTAGTATTTCCATTTCCCTAGTGTTATGATCAGCTAGCTTTGCTTTAAGTCACTGTTTCTCAGACTTTACTCTACAGGCAGACCACCTGGTCGTCTTGTTAAGATGCGGATTCTGATACGTTCTTCCACACTCTGTGGTGGGGCCTCGTGTCCTGCACTTCTAACGAGATCCAGGTGATGCAGCTGGCTCACATCCCTCTTTTCGAGGAGTCAGAAGAGCTAGGACGTAGACCATGCATCTTGACTGTATTTCTTTCCCCTTTCCAACTCGATTTAGTGAGTTGTATCTAACAGTGGCTGGAATTTGTGACTTCCAACAATCTGTTGGAGGTAATTAGCTCTGGGGGTAAAGAGCATAAAAGGAACAAAATTTGGGAAGGACTTGTTAAAAAGGCAGACATACTATCTTTGTTCTTAGGAAAAATACATGGAAGCATTAAGTGTTCAAGGAGCATGATGTATACAACCTACTCTCAAATCTTTAGAAACTAGATAGACAGGTGGATGGATAGGTAGATAGAATGATACGGCAAATGTGGCAAAATGTTAAAGTTGGTGGATCTGGGTATCTGGATGGGGGTTATATTGGAGTTCTCTGTATGGGTTTTGTATTATTTTTGCAAATGTCCTTTAACTTTGAAATTATTAAAAGAAAAAAAAAAAAAGGCAGTCATTCTTAATTAGTAGCTTAGTGTCTAATTTTTGTCACTGAAGGATGCAAGTCAAGCTGCCTGGAGTCTTTTTGAAGACAATTTCTAGCTGCAGAGGTTTTTAACACCTCTCATCTGACTCTGTTAAATAGCCTGCTGGAATCCAAAATAGAAGCTGTGTAGGGAGGTTCTCCCTAAGCATATTTCACCTCCCAAGCATGTTCTGTTAAGGTTGTATAGATTATTTTCCTCCTATGAAATCAGCCATAAAAAATCTCAAGACCCTCAAAGACATTTGGTTCAATGAGTTAATTGATGCTTAAGTGTCCCCTTGAGTATCACCACCCAGGGATCCCTGACCTGGCAATTATCCAAATCATCTAAGAGCTTTAAAGACTGTTTGTTTTCAATACAAGAAATAGATAAATATAATATCATCATAAAATAGTAAGGCATTCCTGCAGCTTCCTGACCCTACAGTCTACCACTGTGTAACCTTGCAGACTTTTCCTCTACAGTTGCTTACATATGCCCAGTAAGTACCTGTAAAAAACGTAGACAGTTACTGAGGAGGTGTTCTGACAGTACAGTGGGCTTTTAAACCTGTATTAAAGCAGTGATGAAGTTCTTGTTCCATTGGGCTTTGGAGAAACCCTGCTCCCCTGGTTCTCCAGAAACTCACTGGCTTCCGGAAACTTCTGGGAATTCTTGACTGTCTCTTTCCTGTTCTTACCTCTAAATGTTGGCTTCATCCTGGGCCCTCGCCTACTCCCTCAGTTCTCTCCCTGGATGATCTCAGTCAGTCCTGCCTGGTTATATATGCTGATGACTAACGAATGTGTGTCTCCAGCCCCAGTCTGTCTCCCGAGAACAAAACACAGATATTCCAATATTCTAAGTGGCATCGCTACTTGAAGGGATCTCAAACACATCTTAAAATTATGTCTCCAACTGGCCAGGTTCTCCCTGCCTAAACCTGCTCCACCCCTGGTCTTCCCCATCTCAATATGTGGTGACTCGTTTTGTTCAGGCCAAAAACCTGGTCGCATCTGACTTCTCAACATCCCTCACACATCTCGTCTCAGCCATCTGCAAGTCCTGTTGTCCTGCCTTCAAATATAATCTAAATCTGACTACTTCTTACCACTGGTCTACAGCTTCTACCATTATCTAAGTCACCATCATCTCTTAGCAAGACCAGTGTTTCTCCAACTTCTTTGACTGGAACTCACAGTAAGAAATATATTTTATATTGCAACCCAGGAGACATATACATAAATATATTTATATATATAAATGACAAAAGGTTCACAAAAGGGTACTTACCTTTTCTGTTTATAGTGTGCCATGATATCTAATTCTCTGTTATGTCATTTAAATAATGTTGGTTGAGACCCACTGAGTTCATTTCCTGACCAAGTTTCAATCAGAATTTACTGTTTGAAAGCAGGGCCTGGATCCTTGCGATGTAAAGTGACCCATGGAGCCAACAGCACTAGCATTAAATAGGAGCTTTTTAGAAGTATGTATTTCAGCCCAGTGAATCATCCTGTGCATTTTTCATGAGAGTCCAGGTGATGTGCAAGCACTTAGTATTTGAGCAGCACTGGTAGAATGATGCTGTCGTGTTCCAGTGGAGCTCCTTGTCCAGCTTTGCTCCCCCACAGTCTTCTCCACTGTGTGTGGAGCTGGAGTGGTCCTTATAAAACCACTCATTGCCACTCCCACTCTTATATGACTTCCCACCTCACTTCAAACAAAATCTTATATCAAGACAGGTTCTCAACTCTGGCTGGCTGCACATTAAGTTTACCCAGAAAAATGAAAAACAAAACAAAAAATACAGTGCCTGGGAGGCATCACAGAAGAACGGGTCCTGAAGCTCTGGCTCTGCAGCCAGATGGACAACAGCTGTTTGACATGGATGTGCCCTGCCCTCCCCCAACCCTGAGTTTTTACCCATGTGTGGCTCTCCTGGCTCACCCAGCTCTGATCATATTCGCCACCTTGCTGTTCCTTGCACACTATGAGCTCATTCCTGCTAGGGGCCTTTGCTCTTACCTTCCTCCTGCTCAACCCCTTACTTCTTCCGTGTGTCTGCTCAGATGCCACCACCTCAGAGAGACCTCCCCTAATCTTCCTGGTCATCACCTTTTATCCCTTTAGCTGCTGCATCCATTTTGACTTCTCTACCTTGCTTTATTCTTTTTAATTATTTTTTTTATAGCAGTTAACGTTCCCAACACTCTATTTTGTATTGTTCCCTTATTTACTCTTTATCTCCACCTCTAGAATTTGAGCTGTATGAAGGCAGCCAACTTAATCTGTTTTGCTCACCACTGTATCCCTAGAACCTGGAACCCTGACTGTTCCAGAGGAGATGCTGAATTGACTTTTTGTCAGAATTGAGAGTCTGAAGAGTAAGTGGTCAGCCTTATCATGCTCCTTCTGAATTTTCATGAGACCACTGAATCTGCCCTCGCTGGACTCTTTCAAGACTATGAGGCAGAAAGAATGGCAGGACAACCTGATTATTTTTCTGAAGCAACTTGACTGTCTTCAGATCACCAGTTCTTTGCCTTGAATTGGTTTTGCTTTTTGGTAGAGTTGGGAAGACTTTTTCACTTAACATGGCAATTTTTTAAGAGAAGCTTATGATCGGGTAACAGGAACCTACAGCAGTTAAGATTCATAGCGGTGTTAAATGCCAGAGGTTATTCTGGCTTTGATTAGGAAGTGATGTATTTAACATGATGGCTTAGTTCAACTTGGTTGATTTTTGTTTGAGTCCTCATTTGGAGCAATGTCAGTTTAACAGTCAGAGCTGACGTAACTGTATTATATAACCAGACTTTTTAAAGATGCAAATTGAAAAGACATTGCAGTTGTATTCTTTGAGGATGCGTGTTCCTGCCTTTTGATCTTTTACACTTGATCCCTTCTTCTTCAGTACCTTAATTCAGAGCTGAGGTTCTAAGGAATTCTTCAACTAAAAAAAGAACGTATGTGAGATGATGTCAGAAGTTGGGTGAGGGCAGGGGACTGCGTCAGCTTTATTTAAGCAGTTTCAATAGTACGTATCTGCTGTCCTTGGGAATGCCAGGCAGTCGCTTCAGCATTCATGGTGAAGGTGCAAGATTCAGTCTCTGTACAGAGGCTGACTATTGTGTTTTATGTTTTGCATTTCATAACAGCCAGTACCGCTTATGTACCTTAACTTTTAGTTTCAATACATTTGTGATATTATTCATTGTACATTATGCATTTGCATTAAATTTTGGTCATTAAGAGTGAATAGAGTCTTTTGTCTTCTTTGAGACCATTTTTGGCTATTTAAGCAAAGCAATTCCTATTGCTTTTCCTTTGTGGCTTTTATATTTATCATGGTGCTTTAGGGTGCAAACAACTGAAAGCCCAGCTTATACAGGAATTTGCTGGCTCACATAACTGGCAGGAGCCAAAGGGCTGAAGTGATATGTCTTCTTTCCATGTTCCTTTCACCCTCTCCATGTTTCATCTGCTGTCTTCTGGGTTAGCCCTGTTCCCAGGCAGGCCTTCCCTTTGTGGTGTCAGAACTGTTGTCTGCAGCTCTGGATTTGCACCTTCTTCGCAGCCAAGCCAAGGGAAGGAGAGTGTCTTTGTCTTCCACCCAGTTCCTCCAGCCCGTTAAATCTCACTGACTCTGGGGTCTGTGGTCAGGGATGGCCATCTCCTCTTTGACCAGGGCTTGCTCACAGGCCCACCTTTGGAGCAGGGAGGTTGAGCTAGCTCTACCCAAACCTCATGGAGGAAAGGTTCGTTCCAAGAGAAAATATAACTAATGTTATTAGAAGAGTGAGGACTTGGTCTTTGTTGGGTATGCCAGGAACAATTGGCTTCTCTGGTGTAATCATTGGAAAAGGGATACAGGGATACAGGCTTTTAGCTCTCAAACTTTATCTGTCATTTATGCTACTTCCTCCGTTGTCAGAGCAGAAATGTGAAGCTCAGAGAGGAAGAGCGACGAGAGTCGGTGGCAGAGTGTGGGTTGCATTTTATATTTTATCGAAGAGCTCAGGTTGGAGAGACGTGAACACAACAAGTGGGCTGCTGACAGTTTTATTTTCTTATAGCCTTGAATTTGATTCAGCCATATAAATTGAGTAATTATGTGTAAAGTTCTGATGCCAGGTCCTTGAGGGAATGCAGAAGTGAGTAAGACAGGGCCGTAATGCCTTTCGGGCATATAGAATACTGTAGCAGAGAAAGGGCAAGTACTTGTTCGCTTATAAGACAGTAAAATAAACAGTAAACAGAGGCTTATGCAGTATTCCAGGAGAGCCCAGAACAAGAGAAAGTCTAAGACATACTGTAGAAGATTATAGTCATGCAGGATAAGTTGAAAGATGAAGCTGGACATGTAGACTGAGGCCCCACCACCTTGAGCTGGTTTAAAGGGCTCAGGCCTTTCTTCTTGGGCAGTGAGAGTCAAGATTTTTGGGTAGGCAAGTGTCATGGATTTAATTGTGTCCCCCAAAAGAGATATGTACAGGTCCTATGTGACTCTGACCTTATTTGGAAATAGGGTTTTTGAAGATATGATTAGATAAAATAAGGCAGAGTGGATCAGGGTCGGCCCTAATCCAATATGACCGGTGTCCCTATAAAGAGGAAATTTGGTCACAGAGACAGACATGCATGAGGGAGGACACCATATGAAGATGGAGGCAGAGATAGAAATGCCATAGCTGCAAGTCAAGGAGTGCCAAGGATTGCCAGGAAATCACCAAAGGCCAGGAAGAGGTGAGGAAGGACTCTTCCGTAGAGCCTTCAGAGGGAACCTGGCCTTGCCAACACCTTGGTTTCTGACTTCTATCCTCCAGAAGAGTGAGAAAATAAATTTCTCTTGTTTTAAGCCATCAACTTTGTGGTACTTTGTTATGGCATCCCTGGAAACTAAGTCAGGAAGGATATTGTTGGACACGTGTTTCGGAAAGCCAACTCTAGTGGAGAGACGGGAAACTGGAGCCAGAGAAGCTGCTGTTAGAGTGCCAATGAGACACGAAACTCGAGAGGTAGCTCCCCAAGAAAGGTGCGGGCATATGCAGGAGACTGTGAGAAGGTAGGCTCACTAGGACTTGCTCAATGGCTCTGGTAGATGAGAGAGAGAAAAGTGCTGAAGATAATCTAAGCTTCTTTCCTGATTTACCAGGAGGGTAGGGGTGCCATTAATTAAGACAGATGGTTGGGAGAAGGCATGGATTTAGGGTGGGGACAAGGGAAGAGAATGATGGGATTATGGTTCGTGTTTTGATCACGGGGCAGATTTCAGCTGCCCAGATCCTTGATGGAGCAAGATTAGGTAGGATCAAATGTGGAGATACACACCTGGCATTTAAATTCTGGTCTGGAGTTCAGGAGAGAGGTTAGAGCTGGAGATGCAAAACAAACGAGGATGCCATCAACCAAGAAGCTCTGTCACTCAGAATTTGGTTTGGCTAACAAGATACAAAGGAATAGTGACTCAAACAAGATGGATGTTTAGTGGACACTGCTGGTGGTCTTCCCAGATCCCATGGTATCCCCTGTGTTCCTCCCAGATTTAGGTGTACATTTGCTTCCTACAGCCTGAGCCCCTGGCTCATCATCA
>JAQZBX010111130.1:0-10323 GCA_029593785.1 Cabassous unicinctus
AAAAAAAAAAAAAAAAAGATAATTTCTGAGGTGACTTCATTGTGACTTAAATATCTGTGAATAAATAATATTCAAATTGTAACATTTGGATATGAATCTTGGTGTGAGATTAGAATAGGAGAGAAGTGTCTATTTAAAAGGAGGGAATAGAGCTATACTGGAAATTAGAGTCTGATTGAATAGAAGGGATTTTGTCTGTAGGGTGATATCATCACTATTGCTTGTGTGAATGAGAATAAGTAAATTTATTCAATTCTGGCAAAAAGCACAGGAATAAGATTGATGACACAAAGCTTTTAGCTCAAGGAAAATACATAGTGGACCACAAGGAGAGTGTATCTTTTGGCTTATTCATTGCAAGAGTAAGTAATCATGATAATAAAATAAATAAACAATTTATAATACAGTAAATTAGTATTTTAGTTTTATTTACATCCATTTTAATACTATTTTCCCCTACAGAATTTCCATACTGATCTGGAAAGACTGACTTTTGCATCTTTTCAAAGAAACTTTTCAAGATGTTTGATGAAGCATTCTCTCTGTATTATATGCCAGATTTTTTTCTCCAGTCAAAACTACTGAATATTTTCTTGCATGCTGATTTGCTCAGTTCTTCCTCTCCTTTACTTTTATATTGCCTCCTCCTTTTCCTCCAAAAAAATTGTTAGACTTGCATCAATTCTATTCTCACTTCTTTTTAGCAGCTCTAATTGATATATAATTTACACAAGATAGTTAATTAAAGTATATAATTCGATGTTTTTTAGTATGTGATCATGCTACCATCACCACAATCTAGTTTTTATTACTACAAAAAAAACCACCCATAAACCTTATAAATCATTCCAACCCTGCCTAGCTCCACACCCCACATCTGTCTTTAACAAACACTAATCTACTTGAAGTCTATAGCTCTGCCAATTCTGGGAATTTCATTTAAATGGAATCATACAATATGCAGTTTTCTTGTGAATGGCATCTTTCACTTAGTTTAATGTTTATGAGGTTTATCCTTGTAGCATGTAACAGTATTCATTCTTTTTATGTTTGTATAATATCTCATTGTATGGATATACTACATTTTGTTTATCCATTCATCTTCTGATGGACATTTAGGTTGTTTCTACTTTTTGGCTATTATGAACAATGGTGTTATAAACATTCATGTTCAAATTTCTATGTGAATATAATTTCATTGGGTATATGCCTAGTGGTACATTTTCTGGATTTTATGGTAAATCCATATTTAACTTTTTGAAGAACTGCCAAAGTGGCTGAACCATTTTAAAATCCCATCAGCAGTGTATGAGGGTTCCAATTTCTCCACATCCTCCCCAACACTTATCATCTATCTTTTTGATTAAAGCCATATCTGTGGGTGTGAAGTGGAATCTCATTGTGGTTTTTATTTGCATGCCCCTGATGGCTAATGATGTGAAATATCTACATGTACTTATTGGTCATAAACGTCTTTGGAAAAAAAGTGTCTATTCAGAGCAGTTGCCCATTTTGGGGGGTTAGTTGTATTTTTTTATTCCATGATAAGAGTTATTGAAATAAATCCCTCAACAGATATATGATTAGCAAACACTTTCTCCTATTCATTGTTATATGTTTTCACATGCTTGATGGTATCTTTGTAGCAAAAAATATTTTAATTTTGATGAATTCCAATTAATCTATTAATTATCTATTAATTATCTATTAATCTATTTTTCATTTGTAATTTGTGCTTTTTATATATAATTCTTAAGTTAGAAAACTTGTAAGTTTACAGAAAAAGTATGTAGAAAAAAGAGTTCCCACATACTCTCACCCATTATTAACATTTTGCATTTGTGTGGTACTTTGTTACTGTTGATGATAGAATAGTATTATAATTATACTATTAACTATAGTCTATAGTTTACATTAGGGCACACTGTGTGTCCTATTTTTTTTAGTTTTTTTCTACTAACATATATACAACCTAATATTTCCCCTTAACTACATTGAAATATATAATTCAGTGCTGTTAATTATGTTCACAATGCCCTGTTACTATCACCACCATCCCTTACCAAAACCAAAACTTTTTCATCACCCTAAACAGAAACATTGTACCAATTAAACATTAACTCCCCATTCCCTACCCCATCCCCAGGCCCTGGTAATCTATATTCTAGTTTCTGACTTTATAAATTGGCTTATATTAATTTTTCACATCAGCGAGATCATACAATATTTGTTCTTTTGTGTCTGGCTTATTTGACTCAACATGACATGTTCAAGATTCATCCATGTTGCCGGATGTATCAGGACATCATCCCTTTTCTTAGCTGAATAATATTCCATTGTGTATATATACCATATTTTATTTATTCATTCACTGGTTAAAAGACACTTGAGTTGCTTCTATCTTTTGGCAATTGTGAATAATGATGCTATGATGATAGTGTGCAAATATCTCCTTGAGACCCTACTTTCAATTCTTTTGGGTATATGTCTTGACATGAGATTGCCAGGTCATATGTAATTCTATACCGAAATTTCTGAAGCACTGCCAACCTATTTTCCACAGCAGATGCACCATTTTACACCCCACTAACAATGAATGAATGTTCCTATTTCTCCACATTCTCTCCAACACTTGTTATTTTCCTTTTTTTCAATGGTACACATTCTGGTGAGTGTGAAATGGTATCTCATTGTGGTTTTGATTTGTATTCCCCTAATGACTAAAGATGTAGAGTATCTTTTCATGTGCTTGTATATCTTTGAAAAAAATGTCTATTGAAATATTTTGCCCATTTTTAAATTGGGTTGTTTGTCTTTTTGTTGTTGGCTTGTAAGATTTTTTTACATATTATGGATATTAAGCCATTATCAGATATATGGTTTCCAAATATTTTCTCCCATATCTGTTTACTTTCATAATGAAGTCTTTGATGAACAAAAGTTTTTAATTTTGATGAAGTCTCATTTATCTATTTTTTTTTCCTCTGCTGCTTGTGCTTTTAGTGTAAAGTTTAAGAAACCATTACCTAAGATAATTTCCTGAAGTTTCTTCCTTAAGTTTCCCTCTAGGAGTTTTGGTGCTGATATTTAGGTTATTGATCCCTTTGAGTTAAATTTTTCTTTATTAGAAAAGTTGTGAGTTTACAAAACAATCATGCATAACATACAGGAGCCCCATACATCACACCGTCACCAATACCATGCATTGTTGTGGAACATTTGTTACAAATGATGAAAGAACATCATCAAAATATTATTGCTAACTATAGTCTATAGTTTACATTTGGTGTATTTTTCCCACAAACCACCCTATTATTAATGGCATGCATTAGTATTATATATTTGCTATAGTTCATGTGAGAACTTTCTCATATTTGTACTGTTGACCACAGTCCATCATCCACCACAGAGTTTACTGTGTTACACAGTCCCATGACTTCCACAATCCATCTCAAGTGTACACTCAGTGGCTCTCAGTTTCACCACAGAATTGTGCTGTCATCACCTCAGTCAATTTTAGAAAATTTAAATAGCTCCAAGAGGAAAAATTCCATACTCCTTTACTGCCCCCTATTGTTGACCCTTTGCATCGATATAGTACCTTCTTTACCATGCTGCAAAAATATTACAATATCACTGTTCACTATAGATCACAAGTTACATTAGTTGTATTTTTCCCATGTATCATCTTATTCTTAACACTCTGTAATAGTGAAGTACATTTGTTCTAGTTCATAGAAGAATATTCTTGTATTTGTACTGTTAACCACAATCTTCATCCACCACTGAGATCACTATGTTATACAGTCCCTAGATTAGCCTCTAGTTTTCTTTCAAATGACGTTTACATTCCTAAACTTCCCCTTTCAGCCGCAGTCACCTTTATACATCAGCAGTATAATGTGTTTTACAATCAACTCTATCCATTTCCAAACAATTTACAATCAATCTTATTAATAATTCTACATACATCATCAGCCTTCTCAACCCTCATTCTATCATTAACCTATACTGTGAAGTTTAATTCCATGAGTTTACTAAGCACAGTTAGTTCATATTAGCGAGACCATACAATATTTGTCCTTTTGTGTCTGGCTTATTTCACCCAATATAATGTCCTGAAGGATCATTTATGATGTTATATGTATCCCGACTTCATTTCTTCTTACAGCTGCATAAGATTCCATCATATGAATATACCACATATTGTTTATCCATTCATCAGTTCATGTGCACTTGGGCTATTTCCTTCTTTTAGCAATTGTGAATAATGCTGCTATGAACATTGGTATGCAAATGTCTATCTGTGTCCCTGCTTTCAGTTCTTCTGAATATATTCCTCGCAGCAGAATTGCTGGATATTATGACAGTTCTATATTTAACTTCCTGAGGAACCACCATATTGTTCTCCACAGAGGCTGCACCATTTTACATTCCATCCAACAGTGGAGGAAGTGTTCCTACTTCTCCACATCCTCTCCAGCATTTGTAGTTTTCTGTTTTTAAATAATGGCCATTTTATAAGTCATGAAATAATATCTCGTTGTAGTTTTGATCTGCATTCCCGTAATATCTAATGATTTTGAATACCTTTTCATGTGATTTTTGGCCATTTATATTTCCTCTCTGGAAAAATGTCTATTGAGATCTTTTGCCCATTTTTTGATTGGGTTGCTTAACTTTTTATTGTTGAGTAGTATGATCTCTTTATAGAATATGAAAATCAAACCCTTAATGGATATGTGGTTTCCAAATATTTTCTCCCATTGGGTAGGCTGCTTTTCTAATCTTCTTGACAAAGTCATTTGAGGCGCAAAAGTTTTTAACTCGGAGAAGATCCTGTTTACCTCTTTTTTTCTTTTGTTGCTTGTGCTTTCAGTGTAAGGTTTAAGAAACCACCACCTACCACCAGATCTTAAAGATGTTTCCCTACATTTTCTTCTAGGAGTTTTATGGCTCTAGCCATCAACTCTATATATTTCCACACTTTTACAGTAAAGTTAATTAAAACTTCATCATATACTAAGCATCAGTAGCACTTCTCAGCCTTCCTCTCATCTCCTTCAAGAATCCACCATCACCACCAGGTCTTGAAGATGTTTTCCTAAATCTTCTTCTAGGAGCTTCATGGTTCTTGCTTTTATATTTAGGTCTTTGACACATTTTGAGTTAATTTTTGCATTGTGAGATAGGGGTCCTCTTTCTTTCTTTTGGCTATGGATATCCAGTTCTCCTAGCACCATTTGTTGAATGGACTGTCCTGCCTGAGCTGAGTGGATTTGACAGGCTTCTTAAAAATCACTTCACCATAGATGTGAGAGTCTATTTCTGGACTCTCAACTTGATCCATCGGTCAATGTGTCTATCTTTAAGCCAGTACCATGCTGTTTTTACCACTGTAGCTAAGTAATAGGCTTTAAAGTCAGGAAGTGTGAGTCCTCTAATCTCGTTTTTCTCTTTTAAGATATTTTTAGGTATTCAGGACCGTTTACCCTTCCAAATAAATTTGATAATTGGCTTTTCCATATCTGAAAAAATGATTGTTGGAACTTTTATTGGCAGTGCATTAAATCTGTAAATCAATTTGGGTAGGATTGTCATCTTAATGATGTTTAGTCTTCCAATCCATGCACACAGAATGTCCTTCCATTTATTTAGCTCTTTTTTTGGTTTCTTTGAGCAATGTTTTGTAGTTTCCTGAATACAAATGCTCTATGTCATTTGTTAAGTTTATGCATAAATATTTTATTCTTTTTGTCACTATTGTAAATGGAAGTTTTTCATGACTTCCTCCTCAGATTGCTCATTAGTAGTGTATAGAAATGTTACTGATTTTTGCATATTAATCTTGTATCTTGCCACTTTGCTGAACTTGTTTATTAGCTCTATTAGCTATATTGTATATTTTTCACTATACTTTAGGTATAGGATCATATCATCAGTGAATAGTGAAAGTTTTACTTCTTCCTTTCCTATGTAGATAACTTGTATTTCTTTTTCTTGCCTAATTACTCTAGCTAGAACTTTTAGCACAATATTGAATAACAGTGGTGAGAGTGGGCATCCTTGCATTGTTCCAGATATCAGCAGGAAAACTTTTAGCCTTTCAACATAGAGTACAGAATTAGCTGTGCCTTTTTCACTTATAATGCTGAGAAAGCTTCCCTCTATTCCTAGCTTCTGGAATGTTTTTCTCAAGAAAGCATACTGGATTTTATCAAATACCTCTTCGTCATCAACTGAGAGGATCATATGGTTTTTTTCTTCTTCTTCGATTTATTAATGTGAGGTATTACACTTTGATTTTCTTGTGTTGAACCAATATCTTGCTTACCTGGGATAAAACCCACTTGGTCGTGATTTATAATTCTATTAATGTGCTTTTAGATTTGATTAGCAAGTATTTTATTGATAATTTTTGCATCTATGTTCTTTAGAGAAATTGGTGTGTAGTTTTGTTTTTGTTTTTTTTTTGTAGTAGCTTTATTTGGCTTTGATATTAGGGTGATGTTGGCTTCAGAGAATGAATTTAATAGTGTTCACTCCTGTTCAATATTTTGGAAAATTTTTGGCAAGAATGGTATTAAATTTTCTTTGAATAATTGGTAGAATTCACCAGTGAAGCCATCTGGTCCTGGGCTTTTCATCTTTGGGAGGTTTTTAATTACTGTTTTAATTTCATTACCTGGGATTGGTTTGTTGAGGTCCTCTATTTCTTCTCGGGTCAGTATAGGCTATTTGTATGTTTCTAGGAATTGTCTACATTGTCTAGTTTGGTGGCATACAGTTGTCCATAGTATTCTATTATGAACCTCTTTTAATTCTTTAGAGTCAATAATAATGACTGACTCTAATTTCTTATTTTATTTATGTACATCTTCTCTCTTTTTTTCTTTTTCAGTATAGATAAGGGTTTGTTGATTTTACTGATCTTCTTTAAGAACCAACCTTTGATTTTGTTGAGTCTCTCTATTATATATTATCAATTTCATTTATTTCTGGCCTAATTCTTGTTATTTCTTTCCTTCTGCTTGCTTTGGGATTTTTTAAATTGTAAGAAGTATGGGCTGACCTTCATGTTTTTAAATATGGAGATCCAATTTTTCCAGAACCATTTGTTGAAGAGACTGTTTTTTCCCAATTGACTGGACTTGACACCCTTATAGAAAAACAATTGCCCATGGATCTGAAGGTTTATTTCTGAACTCTCAATTTGATTCCATTTGTCTATATATCTATCCTTGTTCTAATACCATGTTCTTTAGAAAACTGTAACTTAGTAATAAGTATTAAAATCAGTGAGTGTGAGTCCTCCAAATTTCTTCTTTTTCAAGACATTTTTGGCTATTTGAAGCCCCTTTGCCTTCCATGTAAATTTGGTGATTGTCTTTTCCATTTCTGCAAAGGCAGCTGTGGGAATTTTGATTAGCATTGTGTTGAAACTACAAATTGCTTTGGGTAGAACTGACATTTTAACAATATTTACTTTCCCAATACATGAATATTGAATGTCCTTCCATTAATTAATTGAGGTCCTCTTTGATTAACTTTAGCAATATTTTGTAGTTTTCTGTGTACAAATCTTTTGTATCCTTGGCTAAATTTATTCCTAGATATTTGATTCTTTTAGTTGCTGTAGGAAATGCAATTTTTTCTTGATTTCCTCTAGATTATACATTACTAGTAAAGAAACACTACCGATTTTTGCATGTTGCTCTTATACCCACCACTTTGTTGATTTTTTAAAATTAGCTCTAGTAGCTTTGTTGTTGATTTTTCAGGATTTTCTCTATATCGGATCATATCATCTGCAACTAGGGGAAGTTTTATGTCTTCCTTTCCAATTTGAAAAATTTTACCTTTTTTTGCCTAATTGTTCTAGCTAGAACTTCCAGTACAATTTTGACCAGCAGTGGTGGCAATGAGCATCCTTGTCTTGTTTTTGATCTTAGAGGGGAAGTTTTTAATCTTTCACCTTGAGTATAATATTAGCTGTGAGCTTTTCATTTATCTCCCATATTATGTTGAAGAAGTTTCCTTCTATGCCTACTTTTTTATGTGTTTTTATCAATGATACTGGATTTTGGTAAATGTCTTTTCTGCATCAATTGAGATGATTATCTGTGGTTTTTTCCTTCATTGTATTGGTACTGTGACATCTAGGCACCCCATTAAGTATATAGGGGTTACTCTACTCACTCAAGAACAGGGCCTGTAACCCACACTTGGAGCAATCCATCTCCACACCATGCAGAAAACGGCATGGGGGAGGGACTAGCAAGTATGTCATGAGCTTCTAGTGTTTTTTAAACTGTGCTTCCTTGATTTGGCACTTGTACAGTTATTGCAACCTTTAACAGTTGTCAGAGTTTTGAGAAAGATGGCAGTTTTTGCTAGTTGTTCGAAGATTTTGTGGGGGAAGAGAAGCCTGGAGCATCTTATGTTGTCATCTTGGTCAACCAGATGAGCTCTACTTATACTCTTCCCTAGTATTCATTAGCTTTTGATGTATTAATTAATTAATTTTATTATTTTCTCTCTTCTACAATAAAAGCCCCATGGGGACAGAAACTTGTTTTTAAATTCACTGATGTATTCCAAAAGCCCAAAACAATTCCTGAGAAACAGTAGGCTTTCAATAAATATTTGGTAAATAAATGAGTGAACAAAGGAATGAATACATGAAAAAAAATACGGGCTATGAATTATTTTCCTCTCTATTTCTAGACTTAGACCAGAGACTGTAGACTGTGACATGCAGTGGCTACACAATTATTATTGATAAGATACATATATGGAGGAAGGAAGGAAGGAAGGAAGGAAGGGAGGGAGGGAGGGAGGAATGGCAGGAGGGAGGGAGGATTAAAAGGAGGGTTCAAAGATCTGATGGGGTACACAAAGAGGAATAAAGATAGTCTCTGATTTCAAGATGCTTCTTATTTAAGGAAAAGTATAAAATAGTCAAAGTATGCAATGGTAAACATACACCTAATGTTCAGAAATAATTGCTTGTCTTGTCTCTCCTGTTTAGTCCTGGAATTTACAATATAACTGACCAGCTAAACTGACAAACTTTATCAGCATTCCTCATAATTTCTATTAGGACACTCACTAATTTTATGTCTTATATTCTCTCCTACTGTAAAGAATAGTTGATTCCTTCTTTAATATGAAGCTTTCACCTCATTCTCCACGACTGGTTCCAATCAGATGGAAACTTCAAAACATAGTGCTATAGTCTTAGAAATGATGGTGTTCCTTCTTCAGAAAAGAGTAATTTGAGCATTTTGCTTTAAACCAATATTTATTCACAGCAAATACTGATAGAGATGATTTTGTTAGTTTCTGAAATCTCTTTTCCACCCTAATTACAAAGACAGATGACAATAACACATGAAAAGAAAATTATAGACTAACCCTCAACAAAATACTTGGAAATCAAATCAAACAACACATCAAAAGAATTATACACCATGATCAAGTGATATTTATCCCTGTTATATAAGGGTGGCTCAACATAAGAAAATCAATTAATGTAATATATCACATCAGCAAAATGAAGGGGCAAAACACATGATCATCTCAAATGATACAGAAAAGGCTTTTGACAAAATCCAGAATCCTTTCTTGATAAAACTTTTAGAAAAATAAGAATAGAAGGAAACTTCCTCAACATGATAAAGGGCATACATGAAAATCTCATAGCCAACATTGTATTCAATGGTGAAAGATTGAAACCTTTCCCTCTAAGATCTGGAACAAGATAGAGATGTCTACTGTCACCACTGTTATTCAACATTGTATTGGAAGTTTTAGCCAGAGCAATTAGGCAAGAAAAAGAAATAAAAAGCATCCAAATTGGAAAGGAAGAAGTAAAACTTATACTGTTTTCAGATAACATGATCCTATATGTATATAAACTCCCAAAAGAACAGACAGCAAATCTACTAGAGATAATAAATGAATTCAGCAAAGTTGTGGGGTTCAAGAGCAACAGGCAAAAATCAGTACTGTTTCTATATACTACAAAGAGCAAGGTAAGGAGGAAATCAAGAAAAAAATTCCATTAACAATGGCAACTAAAAGAATCAAATATCTAGGAATAAATTTAACCAAGTTTGTAAAAGTCTTGTACACAGAAAACTACAAAGCATTGCTTACAAAAATCAAACAAGACCTAAATAAATGGAAGGACATTACGTATTGATGGATTGGATGACTAAATAATATTAAGATGTCAATTCTACCTAAAATGCTTTACAGATTCAATGCAATTCCAATCAAAATTCCAACATGCAGAAGTGAAAAAGTCAATTTTCAAAA
>JAQZBX010111131.1:0-10315 GCA_029593785.1 Cabassous unicinctus
GCCAAACTGTCTTCCGCAGCAGCTGCACCATTCTACACTCCCTCAGTGGTGAATAAGTGTTCCTGTTTCTCCACAGCCTCTCCAACACTTGCAGTTTCCTGCTGGTTTTAACAGTGGCCAGGCTAGTAGGTGTGAAATGAGACCTCAGTGTGGTTTTGACTTGCATTTCTCTAGTGATGTTGAGCATCTTTTCATGTGCTTTTTAGCCGTTTGTATTTCTTCTTTGGAAAGATGTCTATTCGAGTCTTCTGCCCATTTCTTAATTGGGTCGTTTGACTTTTCATTGTTGAGTTGCGGGGTTTCTTTACACATTCTGGATATCAAACCCTTATTGGATGTGTGGTTTCCAAATATTTTCCCCCACTGAGTAGGCTGCCTTTCCACCCCCTTGATAAAGTCTTTTGAAGCACAAAAAGTATTCAATTTTCAGGAGGTCTCGTTTATCTATTTTCCCTTTCGTTGCTCATGCTTAGGGTGTACAGACTAAGAAACAACTGCCTACCACAAGGTCTTGAAGATACTTCCCTACATTTTCTTCTAGGAGTTTTATGGTCCTGGCTCCTATATTCAGGTCTTTGATCCATCTTGAATTAATTTTTGTATAAGGTATGAGATAGAGGTCCTCTTTCATTCTTCTGTATATGGATATTCAGTTCTCCCAGTACCATCTCTTGAAAAGACTGTTCTGTCCTAGTTCAATGGACATGGTAGCCTTGTCAAACATCATTTGACCAATGATGTGAGGGTCTGTTTCCAAACCCTCAATTTGAACTCATTGATCAATGAATTTATGACAGTACCATGCTGTTGTGACCACTGTAGTTTTGTAATATGCTTTAAAGTGAGGAAGTTTGAGTCCTCCAACTTTGTTCTTCTTTTTCAAGATGTATTTGGCTATTTGGTACTCCCTTCCAAATAAATTTGATAATTGGCTTCTCCATTTCTGCAAAGTAGGTTGTTGGAATTTTGATTGGGATTCTGTTGAATCTGTAAATCAATTTGGATAGAACTGACATCTTAACAATATTTAGTCTTCCAGTCTATGAACATGGAATGTCCTTCCATTTGCCTAGGTCTTCTTTGATTTGTTTTAGCAAAGTTTTGTAGTATTCTGAGTACAGGTCCTTTACATCCTTGGTTAAATTTATTCCTAGGTATTTGATTCTTTTATTTGCTATTATAAATGGAATTTTTTCTTGATTTACTCCTCAGATTGCTCATTACTAGTGAATAGAAACACTACGATTTTTGTGTGTTGATCTTGTATCCTGCCACTTTGCTGAACTCATTTATTAGCTATAATAGCTTTGTTGTAGATTTTTTGGGATTTTCTAAATACAGTATCATGTCATCTGCAAATAGTGAAAGTTTTACTTCTTCTTTTCTGATTTGGATGCCTTTCATTTCTTTTTCTTGCCCAATTGCTCTAGCTAGAACTCCTAACACAATGTTAAATAAGGGTGGTTCCAGCGGGCATCCTTGTCTCATTCCTGATCTTAGAGGGAAAGCTTTCAGTCTTTCCCCATTGAGTACAATGTGGGTTTTTCATATATGCCCTTTATTATGTTGAGGAAGTTTCCTTCTATTCCTATCTTTCAAAGTGTGTTTATCAAAAAAGGATGCTGGGCTTTGTCAAATGCCTTTTCTGTGTCCATCAAGATGACCATGTGGCTTTTCCCCTTTGATTTCTTAACATGGTGTATTACATTAATTGCTTTTCTTATGTTGAACCACCCTTACATACCTGGGATAAAACCCACTTGATCATGGTGAATAATTCTTTTAATGTGCTGTTGGATTCGATTTGCAAGTATTCTGTTGAGGATTTTTGTATCATTCTTCATTAGAGAGATTGGTCTGTAATTTCCTTGTTTTGTATATCTTTATGTGGCTTTGATATTAGGTTGATGATGGCTTCATAGAATGAGTTAGGTAGTGTTCCCTCCTATTCAATTTTTTGGAAGTGTTTGAGCAGGACTGTATTATTAATTCTTCTTGGAATCATTGGTAGAATTCACCTGTGAAGCCATCTGGTCCTGGGATTTTCTATGTTAGGACATTTTTAATGACTGATTCGATCTCTTTACTTGAGATTGGTTTGTTGAGTCTTCTCTTTCTTCTAGAGTCAGTGTAGGTGGCTCGTGTGTTTCTAGGAAATTGTCCATTTCATCTAAGTTGTCGGCATACAGTTGTTCATAGTATCCTGTTATGATCTTTTTTATTTCTGTGGGGTCAGTAGTAATGTCCCCCCTCTCATTTCTGATTTTATTTATTTGCATCTTCTCTCTTTTTTCTTTGTCAGTCTAGCTAAGGGTTTGTCAATTTTATTGATCTTCTCAAAGAATCAACTTTTGGTTTTGTTGATTCTATTGTTGTTGTTGTTTTTATTCTCAGTTCCATTTATTTCTGCTTTAATCTTTGTTATTTCTTTCCTTCTGCTTGTTTTGGGATTAGTTTGCTGTTCTTTTTCTGGTTCCTCCAGGTGTGCACGTAGGTCTATGGTTTTAGCTCGCTTTTCCTTTTTAATGTAGATGTTTAAGGTCATAAATTTCCCTCTCAGCACTGCCTTCACTGCATCCCATAGATTTTGATATGCTGTGTTTTTGTCTTCATTTGTTTTGATATACTTCCTGATTTCTCTTGCTATTTCTTCTTTGACCCATCGATTGTTTAAGAGTGTACTGTTTAACCTATATATATTTGTGAATTTTCCCATTCTCTACCGGTTATTGATTTCCAGTTTCACTCCATTATGATCAGAAGAAGTGCTTTGTGTAATTGCGATCTTTTAAAATTTATTGGGACCTGTTTTGTGACCTTGCATGTGGTCTATCCTGGAAAATGATCCATGAGCACTTGAGAAGAATGCATATCTTCTGTGTTTTTGTTTTTTGTGTTTCTTTTTTTAGGTACCAGGGCTAGGGATTGAATCCCAGGCCTCGTATGTGGAAAACTGGCGCTCAACTGCTGAGCCACATCAGCTCCTCTGAGTTGTCTTTTTTTCCATTTGTTTGCTTGTTGTGTGATTTTTTGTTTTTAGGAGGCACCGGGGACCGAATCTGGGACCGCCTATGTGGGAAGCAGGAGCTCAACTGCTTGAGCCACATCCATTCCCTATCCTTCTGTTTTGGGGTACAATGTTCTGTATATATCTGTTAGGTCTAGTTCATTTATCATATTATTCAAGTTCTCTGTTTCCTTATTGATCCTCTGTCTAGATGTCCTATCTATTGATGAGAGTGGTGTATTGAAGTTTCCAACACTTATTGTAGAGACATCTCTTTCTCCCTGCAGTTTTGCCAGTGTTCTCCTCATGTATTTTGGGGAACCCTGATTAGATGCATAAAATTTATGATTATTTCTTCTTGGTCAATTGGCTCTTTTATTAATATATAATATCTTTCTTTGTCTCGTATAAAGGGTTATGCATTTGAAGTCTATTTTGTCTGATAGTAGTACAGCTACCCTAGCACTTTTCTGTTTACTTTTGCATGGAATACCTTTTCCCAACCTTTCATTTTCAGCCTATTTGTATCCTTGGGTCTAAGGTAACTTTCTTGTATACAGAGTATAGATGGCTCATATTATTTTAATCCATTCTGCCAGTCTGTGTCTTGATTGTAGAGTTTAACCCATTATTATTCAATGTTATTACTGTAAAGACAGTACTTACTTCAACCATTTTATCCTTTGGCTCTCATATGTCACGTTTACTTTTGTATTTTACCCTTTTAGTTACCCTTACTGATAATCTTCATTTCTACATTCTCCTCCAAGCCTCTCTCACCCGCCTTGTCCTTTCAGGCTATAAAACTCCCTTTAGTCCTTCTTGTAGGGCAGGTCTCTCGTTAACAGACTCTCAGTTTCTGTTTACCTGTATTTTAAACTCATCCTCATTTTTAAAGGACAGTGAATGGTTTGCACATTTTAGTATTTTAAAGTGTGAACTCTGGGATTTAGCCCTTGTTCTGTCTGTTCCTTAAGTTTATATCCAGCTTGTGATATGACAGGGATTTCCTTGAGTGCAGGATCTAAGGGCAACAAATCAGCCAAGACAAAAATCACCCTTCACAGTCTTTGCAAACTGATTCTGTGTTGGCCAGCGCTCTTCTTCAGAGTCCAGCCCTCCTGCCAAGAGGAGCAGCCTTAGGAAAAGTGAAATGCAGGGTCCTCGCCGTCTTTTCTGAGCCTCTTGTCCTTGCCCTGTGCTTCCTTAGGCCTTGGGAATTCCCCAGCTTACAGGAATGAGAATGCCCTCTTTATTCCTTATAAAGCAGGCTTTCTCCTCCTGCTGGGGGCTGTATTGTATGATTTAATGCAGGTGTTCCTTTGCCCCAGGCTGTTTTTTTGTTGCTGTTGTTTTTGTTGTTTCTCTCCCCAGCCCCTTGCTGTTGCGCTCACTGTCTGCTCTCTGTTTCCATTCACTTTGTGCTCTTTCCGTGTCTGCTTGTATTTTCTTCTCATCTTTCTCTTTTTTTAGGAGGCACAGGGAACTGATCCCGGGACCTCTGGTGTGGGAGAGAGGCACTCAATCGTTGAGCCACCTCATCTCCCTGCTCTGCTGCGTCCCTCACTGTCTCTCCTCTGTCTCCCTTTGTTGCATCATCTTGCTGCGCCAGCTCTCTGCGGCGTGGGCCACCAGCTCTCTGCGGTGTGGGCCAACGTGCCTTCACCAGAAGGTCCCAGGAATTGAACCCGGGGCCTCCCGTATGGTAGATGGGAGCCCAATCGCTTGAGCCACAGCTGCTTCCCAGCCCCAGGCTGCTTTGACTTAATTGTTGCTTACACTGCTTTAGCTGTCTGCAAGCTGCTTCTGTCTGCAGGGCAAGTTCTGGGATGGTAAGCCAGAGAGCTTCCTGGTTCAGACTTTCATGCTGCCACCCGATAGTTCAGCACCAACATACAGGCAGCCCAGTAAGCACATAGTGTGACTCTGCTCCCTCCGGTACAGGGCTAGGGACCCACAGTGGGAGCACAGCTGGCTCCATGCCACACTGGGGAGTGGTGGGGAGGGGCCAGCAAGGGTGCCACGAGCTTCACCCACCGTTTTTTATAACTGTGTTTTCTTGATTCTGCCCTTTTCCAGTTACTGCAACCCTTTATCTGTTTTCTGGAGTTCTGAGGAAGATGGCATGGCCAGTTTTTGCTGGTTGTTCAAATGTTCTGTGGGAGAATGGCACCCTAGAGCATCTTAGAATGCCATCTTGGTTGACCAGAAGCCCCTCAGCCATTACTTTTTAATGCAGTGAAAAAAAGTCAAGTTGTTTTATTTCCACTTATATAAATCACACTTGTGCATTGTAAAAACATGAGTAAGGAATGTATAAACAGTCTTAAATCCTACCGTCCTAGGATAAATACTCTTGTGGACGGGTTGGTAGGCAGCAGCTGGAGACCGTCTTCGACGTTTCCTCGGCCCCCTACCATTCCTCTCTCCCCACGTTTTATTAAAATTCAGGCTTTTTTCATCGATTGTAACAAATGTTCCACACCAAGGTGTTAATAATAGGGTGGTATGTGGAAATCTGTATTTTATGCATGATTGTTCTGCAAACTCACTATTTCTCTTACACACACACACAATCAATCTTTTTTTATTCCCCATAAAGCTTCCCTCCACCCCCTCCCAGGAAACCAAACCAAAGCAAACAACCTGGCAAGGACTCTCTCCCCGCAAACCTCTGGTTCCTTCTGCAAGCTCGTGAACGCATGCACAAAAACACACACCTGTGATGCAGTTGTTTTGTCACATCACCCACACTTTTCTAGACCCTGCTTTTCTCACTTCACAATAACACAAGGTGGAAGTCTTTCCAAGCTGACTGAGGAACATCCCACCTGTTCTATTCAACAGCTGCCTGGCGATCCCATGTGGTTCCTCACTTATGGGCAGTCGCCTTGCCCCAGTGCCCCACGTTTTGCTTGGCACTGGGAACAGAGCTGCATGTAAGAATCACCCTCGCAAATGTCACCTGCCACGCTGCTGCTTCTGCTGCCCTGGGAGAGATCGCCAGGTGTGGAGAGGAGACCACGCGCCCTCTCAGCCAGGTGGATGTCGCTGGCTGCTCACCGTGCTGTCAGGACCATTCCGTTCCACCAGGACTGCGCAGGGACCGCCCTGCCCTGCTCACATCCTTTCCCTAGCTCACCCCCAAGGGGCGGTCTCGCTCACCTTGGTGGGTGAGCATAAAGTGACAGCCTTGTCACCTCCATTTGCATCTCCCTCCCTCCTCTGGGGAGAGCATCTTGTCAGTTTTTCTGGCCTCGGGATCTGCTATTCTGCGAATATCCACTCACCGCCTGGGCTTTTCTACTCCACTGCCCATCTTTCTCTTATCAGCTTACTAGAGCTTTCCAGAGGTGTATCAGAGATGTTTATCAGAGATATTAACCATGCACTTGGCATACGGTTGTGCATTTCTCTCTTACCCATCCATTTTATCTATTGGTTTTCAATCACAGCATTTTTGCCTTGCTAACAATTATGTTTTATATATGAAATGTGTACGCATTGTCTTTTGTAAATTCTGGGTTTCCTGCCTTGCTTAAATGGTTGTGTATCTTCTCCTAATTTTTCTTAGAATATTTGGATTTTAAAAAGTTTCTTTCTCTGAGCGGCCTGAACTTTATTTTGGCACCTGGCCTCACCCCAGAGACTCAGCCACGTGCCCCTTTGCCAAGGACAGGGCACAGCTCAATTTTCCCCCAATTCAGATACCGAAAGGGCGAGGGGCATTGCTTTGCTGTTGATTTGCGAAGCTGCCTGTGTCACGATGAGCTCTCACTGTCTATGGGTATCAGTGTCTTTTGATGGCACTTAGTGTGGCCTGGGGACCCTCGGCTGCATCTGCTGATTCCTGCATCACCCCCTTTGGATCTGAGCGCAGCAACTTTTCGGTAAGTTTTAAGAGCCTCTGAGGCAACTTCCCTTTCTTTGTTTTATTTTTCTAGTTTCAGAAATTTCTGCTATTCTTCAACATTAATCCTTATACATAGACTTGAAAATAATGTCATCTTCTTTCCTTTTTACACATTAAAATATCTAAATTTGAATGTTGAGTCTCAACTGCCACAATTCTTGATTAAATCAACAAATGCTCCAAAACACGCATGATTCTAACAGCACCAGCTTCCTGCCAACGTCACGGAGTGGTTCCTTGGGGGTCATTCATTGGCTCAGGAGCTCAAGTAAGAACCAGCTAAACTTGGAGGAAATATTCCCAAACTCTTCATGCATGTAAATTAACGTTGTTTCAAATTTATGGCACTTAAACAGCCTGCTTTCTTTTATTTGTCCATTTCTTTGCTTGTTGTTGTTTTTCTGTGACTTTGTGTTGGGGGATGAGTATCTATTTATCCCCTAAGATCCATTTTAGGTCTGCTGCCTCCAGGAAGCCCTCCCTGGCTACAACAACTCTCAGGTAATGCCTTTTGGGCTCCTACTCAGTGCCTGGCCCATTTTATAGATGCGGTTTAACTGACGCCTCCAACAGCCCTGAGGTCAGTGATATGGACCCTCCCTTTGGGGACAGGGGCACTGCGACTCAGACCCAGCCCACACAGCCAGGTCTTGGCTCGCTGGCCCTCTGTGCACCTCGGTGTGCCCAGCTCTGACAGAGTAAGAGCCAGTGAACGCCAGCCGCTGAAAGAACGGACAGATGCGTGAATCGACACAGCCATTCTGCCTGCAGCGTCTGAGTGGAGAAACAAACCCATTGCCATGGGAAATGGGGGGCTAATGCTTTTTCCCCAACAGTGCAAACACAACCGCGCCAAGGAGAGCTGGATGCCAAGCACTGAACGCGCGCCGCAGCCTCCATTGTTGACGTGTTTAGGCCTCATTAAATCCAGACCATCAGCCTCCTGGGCTTGGGTGGAGGCGGTTTGTTCAGATCAGAAAACCTCCTTTTCTCACCCACCGTGTCCTGGGATCCACACAAGTCAGGCTCCATGGCTGCCAGGGCACACAGACTCGGGTCTGCCCCGCAGCGGGCGCTGTCCCTGATTCTCTGCTGGCTTCCGGGAGCCCCTCCACTCGAAACCAATGCCCGACCGAGGGAGTGGGAATTCAGCCTTCGGTGGGACGCTGCCGAGCCCTCACTTCCTTTGCCTGGAAAGCTCCCGGCAACCCTGGGAGTTGGACGGCATTGTCCCCGTTCCACAGGTAAGGAAGCGGAGGCACAGAGGGGCCGGGGGTTTGCAATGTGACATGCCAGGCCTTGTCCTAAATGCCACATGCCTGTTTCCTCTCAGCCTTCACTCCGGCTCTCTGAGGGTGGGGCGACAATACCCCCCATTTCTCCTCTGAGAAGTGGAGGCTCATGGAGCTCCTTGACTTGCCGAGATTAGTTAGTTACTAGTTACAGCTGGTAAGAGGCTGACTCCTGGGCAGCCCGGCTCCGGGGCTGCTGCAGCCCCTCTCAGGCTCTCCCACCCACCGGCAGGGTCGGCGTTTTCTTGGTGTGCCCTCCACACCGAGCTCTGGCAGCTCCCCACTGCTAGGGCTGCCTGTTTCCCGCTCTGCACCCCGACAAGCAGGGCGTGCTATCACCACTTACAGAAGCCGAGAGGAAGCAGGTAGAGTTAGGGTGCTTGCCCGGGGTCGCCCCACTGGCCAGCGAGAGCAATGAGACGGGAACCCAGGTTTTTCCAGGACCCGAGGAACAGCGGCTCGTTCCTGGAAACCCACGTCCTCCTCAGAGTCAGACACACACGTGGCCCTCGGCGAAGGTCGCAGGGAAAGGGCAGCGATCATTAAACTGCCGCCTGCAAGGTTCTGGGCTGCTAGTCTTCTTTGCACTTTCGACACATCTGTTTGTCGCCATGGGATCCGCGAACCTGCTGCAGGCTCTCTTCCATGGGATTTCTGCCTCCTTTAGTGCTGTCTACTCGTGTCACAGGAGGGAGACCTGACGTTTCAGGCTTTCGACAGGCGCTGGGGGTGAGGGGTTTCCAGTTAAAGAAGGAGGCGTGCACGGCAGGTTCGTGGAGGAAACCAGTACCTGCCACCAGGAGAGCCCCCAGCCTCCTGCCAGGCCCCAGCGGGACCAAGCAAGAAGGCGGCGCGTTATGATGGGCAGGTTGTGGGTTCAGGCTGATTGGAGACACAACTTGGGACCCAGTGCATAAAGAAAACGCAGGCCCCTTGTTCAAAACTCATCCAGAACAACATTGAGCAGTAAACCGAGTGTGGGTCCCTCCGGCGTGGGGCCCTTTCGAGGGGTCCTTCCGGGCGGGCTCTTGTGGGCACGGTGCTTGGACACGCACGAGGCCAGCTCCGGGCCCAGGAGTGAGGCCGACGCGGGTCCAAAGGCAGGCACAGCCACTGACAACGGCGCACCGTCCGCTGTCACCTCAGCTCTGGGAGGGGGTCTCCTCCTCTGTGCAACGGCCGGCACCCACGGCTCTCTCCAAGAGGAAATGAGTCACTCTGCATGAAGACAGCCAGCTCAGGGCCGGCACCCAGCGAATGCTGACCAAATCTCCATCTCCCCCTTTCTCCGCCCCCAACAAAGCCACATGAGCCGGGAAAGTGCCAAGCTGAGTGCAAAACCAGCTGAAGACACTCTGGGTCCTAAACTCTACTTCTTGAGGAAAAGGCATTTGGGTTTGAATTACGTTGACTGACGCCTGTGCATCCACTTCATTTGCACGTGAAGACCTCGTGGTGCTGGAGGACCAGCCTTGGGTGAGGAGCCAGCAGCCCCCCAGCTGCATCCCCAGAAACCCCCATAACTAGGCCTCTGAAAGCTGAGGCTGTGAGCAAACACCAGGACGTGGCCCCCACCCCTCACCCCTGCACGTGGAAAGCAGTGAGCGAGTCTAGACTGGGTTCTCGGACCCAAGCCATCTCCTCCTGTCTGTGCCTGGCCGGTGGAGGGAGGCGCCCAGAGGCCGAGCCAGCGGGGAAGGAAGCCTCTCTCCTCCAGGGCAGGGATCCCACCCCAGCCTCAGACACCCCCACCCTGCCAACGGAGAGGCGCCTACGCTGGGTTTCCAGCCTGCTGTTCTTGGAGAAGTTTGAAATGAGAAGGATGGAAATGTGATAGGCAAGCGGGCAAGGCTGTCCGCTTAGTTCAACACATGTTTCATGAACATCCCAGCTGGGCTGCACCTGTGTTAGCCACTGGGGCCCACAGCTTCACGTCCCTCTCTCTGTCTGTCTGTGTCTATAACTGTACACATCTCCATCTCCATATCTATGTCTGTCTGTACCTATACCCACCTCCATCTCCACCTCCATCTGCACCTCCACCTGCATCACCTCCATCTCCACCTCCATCTCCACCTCCACCTCCACCTCCATCACCTCCAT
>JAQZBX010111132.1:0-10312 GCA_029593785.1 Cabassous unicinctus
GGAGAGACAATAAGAGACACAGCAGACCAGGGAGCTGAGGTGGCACAAGAGATTGAGAGTCTCTCTCCCACTCTGGAAGGTCCCAGGATCAGTTCCCAGTGCCACCTAAAGAGAAGACAAGCAGACACAGAAGAACACACAGAGAATGGACACAGAGAGCAGACAGCAAGCGCAAAATAACGAGGGGAGTGGGGAATAAATAAATAAATCTTAAAAAAAAAAAAAAGGTACATTGCTTCCTTTAATGGAAAATCTCACTTGCCAAAGAGGATAATCATTAAAAAAAAAAAAAGAGGGAGCAGATGTAGCTCAAGTGGTTGAGCACCAGCTTCCTATATACAAGATTCCAGATACAATCCCTGGTACCTACTAAAAAAAAATTTTAATTAAATTAAAAAAAAGAAAGAAAGGAAACTTAGAAAGTATCCACGTCATCCCTTGTATAGGTGAGAACTTAGCAAGTTAACGGTGGATACAACATTGGAATTTAGGTCTTCATTATATGAAGGGGAATTTATATCCCAGTTTGCCTCGAACTGTACCAGTTCATGCCTGTTACCCCAGCATAATTATGAATATCACCCCCTTTTATTATCATGTGTCCTCATTTAGATGATAAATTCTATAGTCACCCTACTTACATAGACCTTGGGTCTAGGCAAACATTGTTAGTTACTTAAGATATCTTTGTTTTATGTGATCTCAAAAGGTTTACTAAAGTCTTAAGGATCATTTTATTAATGAGTTAATGTACATGAAAGCAGGTCCCAGACTATAAATTTTAGAAGAATAATAGGGAGCAGATGTGGCTAAAGTGGTTGAGCACCTGCTTCCCACATGAGAGGTCCTGGGTTCGGCTCCCAGTGCCTCCTAAAAAAAAAAACCACAAGCAAAACAAATGAAAGAGCCAACTCAGGGGAGCTGATGTGGCTCAGTGGTTGAGCGCCGACTTCCCACATACAAGGTCCCAGGTTCAATCCCCAATACCTAAAATAATAATAATAATAAACTGACATTACAGTATGCTGATAAGGACAGGAATTCTCATCTATTGCTGGTTGAAATGCAAAATGGTACAGCCACTTTGGAAGACAGTTTCTTATAAAGCTAAACCTAGTCTTACCGTATGATCTAGCAATCATGCTCCTAGGTATTTATCCAGATGAATACGTTTGTCTACACAAAAACCTGCACAAATCTTTATAGCAGCTTTATTCACAATTGCCAAAAACTGGAAGCTCTCTGTATTTTATGTATGGTTTTCTGAAAATCTACAACTTCTCTAATAGAATTACATATACACACAAACGGGAAGCAACCAAGATGTCCTTCAAAAGGTGAATGGACTGTGAATATTCTCACTGTCCTGATTTTGTGATAATCAGGGTAGGCTAAACATTTGCTATATTAGAAACCATGCATGTGTTCCCAGACCTAGTTTTTCTCCCTAGAGATTTTAGATTTTTGGTTTTTAGATTGCTGGTGATAAACTAAGCCTGATTTATTATATGACCATCCTGTATGGGAAATGACTGTAACTCGAGGTATCTTTGGTCAACCTTAAGAGATATAGCAGGGAGGTGGATGTGGCTCAAATGGTTGGGCGTCCGTCTACCATATGGAGGAACCTGGGTTCGATCCCCAGGATCTCCCGGTAAAAATGAAAAAAAGAAAAATATGGAAGGCACGTGGTCCACTAAGCCCTGTGCGCGGGTGAGCCCCCCAGGCCCTGCAAGCAGGTGAGCCCCCCAGGCCCCGCGAGCAGGTGAGCCGTCAGGCCCCGCCAAGCCATGCAGCAAGTTGATGACATAACAAGAAAGTGACACAAGGGAGAGCCAAGACAAGACATGCCAAAAAAAACCAGGAACTAAGGTGGTGCAGGTGGTAGGATGCCTCCCTCCCACATCGGAGGTTCTGAGGATCAAATCCTGGTGAAGACAGGAGGAGAAGGATGAGAAGTGAGGGCAGGAAACAGACACAGAGAATTGCCCAGCGAATGGACACAAAAACAGCAAAAACAGGAGGGGGGTTTAAAAATGGATAAACGTAAATAAATAATAGAGTGGGTTGGGGGAAAAATACAGCAAATGTAAGGACTATAGTTAGTACTGTAGTAATATTTTGACGATATTCTTTCATAATTTCTAACAAATGTTTCACCACAATGCAAGGTATTGGTGATGGGGTGATGTATGTGAGCCCTGTATGATGTTACGCATGTTTGTTTTTTAAGTTCACAACTTTCACTATATACTTATTCTTTATGTATATTCATGTATGAATGATATACTTCAATAAAAATTTTTTTAAAAAGGTGAATGGATAAACTGGTACATCCATACAACGGAAATATTATTTTCAGCTATAAAAAGAAATGAGCTATCAAGCTACAAAAAGACATAGAAGGTAGTGAAACCTCATGTGAAATATGAATATGGGTAATATTGCATATATAAGACTACTTTTCTTTGAAACTGAACAAATGTACGTTAATGTTATAAGATGTTAATATCAGGCAAAAATACAACAAAAGCAAAATATGGGCATTAGTGTATAGTAATATATTAATAATCTTCCATTAAGGGTTAAAAAAAAAAAAGGCAATATACTAAGTAAAAGAAATTAGACAAAAGGTACTACATATTGTTTGGCTCCATCTATACAAAATATAAATGCAAATAAATTAGAAAGACAGAAACAGAATAGCAGCTATGTACGGCAGAGGAAGCATAGAGAGGTTGACGGTGATTATTAAGAGGTAGGATTTTTTTTGTTTGTTTATTATTATTACTGGAATAATGAAAATGCTCTAATAATGATTGAAGTGATGAATGCACAACTATGTAATTATACCAAATACCACTGATTGTGCACTTTGGATGGATTGTATGCTCTATTAATATGTATCAATAAAATTGATTTAAAACAAAAGACATGGAGGAAACTAAATGCATATTGCTTAGTGAAAGAAGCCAGTCTGAAAAGGCGACATACTGTATGATTACAACTATATGAAATTCTGGATTAGTCAAAACCATAAAAAGAGTGAAAATGTCAGTAGTTGCTGGGGATTCAGGGAAAGAGAAGGAGGAGGAATGAATAGGTGGAGCCAAGGCATTTTTAGGGCAGTGAAACTATTCTGTATGATACTGTAATGGTGGACACATGACATTATGTGTTTGTCAAAACCTATAGTGCTCACTTCGGCAGCACATATACTAAAATTGGAATGATACAGAGAAGATTAGCATGGCCCCAGCGCAAGGATGACACGCAAATTCGTGAAACGTTCCATATTGAAAAAAACAAAAACAAAAAAACCTATAGACCTGTAAAACACAAAGAGTGAACCCTAATGTAAACTATGATCTTTAGTTAATAATGTATCAATACTGATTCATCAATTGTAACAAATGTATCATACAAATACAAGATGTTAATAATAGGGGAAACTGTGAGCCCAGGAGAAGGGATAAATGGGACTCTCTGTACTGTCTGCTTCATTTGCTGTAAACCCAAAAGTGCTCTAAAGGATAAAGTCTATTCATTAAAAATAATAATTATAATAGTAACTTTGGATCAAGCAGTGTTTTTTTGTTTTTTTTTTTTAAAGATTTATTTATTTATTTATTTATTTATCCCCCCCTTGCTGCTTGTGCTTGCTGTGTCCATTCGCTGTGTGTCTTCTCCGTGTCTGCTTATCTTCCCCTTGCTGTGAGGTCCCGCTGCATCAGCCCCTCACGCCACGCAGGCCAGCCTGCCCTCACAAGGAGGCCCCGGGAAGCGAACCCGGGGCCTCACACATGGTAAACGGGGGCTCTATCAGTTGAGCCATACCCACTTCCTGTTGTGAGGGCTTGCTGCATCAGCCCACAAGGCTGTGCGAGCCGGCCTGCCCTCACAAGGAGGCTCCGGGAAGCGAACCCGGGGCCTCCCATATTGTAAATGGGGCCTCTATCGACTGAGCCACTCCCGCTTCCCAAGCAGTGTTTTCTTAAATATGACACCAAAAGCAAGAGCAACAAAAGAAAAAATTGATAAATTGGATCTCATCAAAATTTAAAAGATTTATGCATCAAAGGACACGTCAAGAACATGAAAAACAGCCCAAATAATGGAAAAAAATATTTGCAAATCATATATTTGGTAAGGATGTAACATCTAGAACATATAAAGAACTCACAACTCAACAACAAAAAGAAACCCAATTAAAAATTGGGCAGGGAAGCGGGTGTGGCTCAGTGGATAGAGCCCCCGTTTACCATATGGGAGGCCCGGGTTCGCATCCCGAGGCCTCCTTGTGAGGGCACGCCAGCCTGAGCAGTGCGGTGGGCTGATGCAGCAACCTCACGGCAGGAAGCGGGTGTGGCGCAACGGATAGAGCACCCGTTTACCATCGGCTCGCGCGGCGCCCTGGGCTGATGCAGCAAGACCTCACAGCAAGGGGGAGATAAGCAGACACAGAGAAGACACGCAGCGAATGGACACAGCAGCACAAACAGCAAGGGGGGGATAAATAAAATAAAATAAATAAATCTTAAAAAAAAAAAATTGGCAACATACCCACTAAGATGGCAATAATAATAATAATTTTTTAAAAACAGAAAATAACATGTTGGCAAGAATGTAGAAAAATTGGAATACATTGCTGGTGGGAATGTAAAATGGTATAGCCTCTGTGGAAAACATGTTGCCAGTTCCCCAAAAAGTTAAATATAGAATTACCATGTTGCAGCAATTCCACTTCTAGGTATATACTCCAAAGAATTAAAAACAGGTGTTCAACCAAAAACTTGTTCACAAATGTTCACAGCAGCATTATTCATAATAGCCCAAAAGTGAAAACAACCCAAATGTCCATCAACTGATGAGTGTATAAACAAAATGTGGTATATCTATACAGCAAAATATTATTCAGCCATAAAAAAGAAAGAAATATTGATACGTGCTACATGGATCAACCGTGAAAACATTTCCGTTAAGTTAAAGAAGCCAGACACAAAAGGGCACATATTGTACAATTGCATTTATGTGAAATATTCAGAACATGCAAATTCATAGAGACAGAAAGTAGGTAGATTTGTGTTTGCCAGAGCTTAGATGGAAGGGGATGGGGAATGACTGCTTAACCCTTTTTGGGTTGTGAAAATGTTCTGGAACTAGTTAGTGATAATGGTTGTACAACATCGTGAATATGCTAAAAAGCATTCAACAGCAAATTTTAAAATGGTTAAAAGGGTGGGTTTTATGTTATTTGAGTTTTATCTTTAAAAATTTTTAATAATACATAAAATGCATAATGAATACCTAGTTCTTTAAAAAAAAAAAGTTTGCTTTCTCACTGCTAGCATTATTTTTGCTTGCAAGTTCAGAAATTGTTCCTACCAGTAGACTGCATCAATTTATTCATGGAAGTCAATTGGGAAATGGGATTCCTCTCATAGAAACTGGCTTTACCAAACTTGTTGCAATTTACCCTTTCAATTAAGCAAGAACTCCCCAAATAATGAGTCCAGATTTATGAGGGGATAGCCTTTCATTTTGTCTGAAATCATCTGAGTGAAACCAACTTAAGCAAGAAATAGTAGTGAGATGCAGTAAACAGGGAACCTGAATCACAGCAGATGAAGCTGGATTAGAAACCTGACAGCAAGGAGTCTAGTTTGTTTCCTCCACCCATCCCCAACAGCCCTCTCTACCCCAAGCTTTCTCTTCTGTCTCACCTCTCTGGCGACTCCTGTAATCCACATCCCTTCCTTGGCCTACTCTCTCATGCTTCTTTCTCTATGTCTAAACTAGAGAGAATAGTCTTAATTTTAAAATGGGGCAGGGATAAATATTGAACAAGGGCATAAGATAAAGGACAAGGATAAAAAAGAGGGGGGGGGGGATACTGTATTAGTAGTCAAAGGGATGCTGATGCAAAGTACCAGAAATCTGTTGGCTTTTATAAAGGGTATTTATTTGGGTAAAAGCTTACAGTTACAAGGCCCTAAAGAGTCCAACTCTAGGTACCATAAGAGGTACTTTCTCACCAAAGATGGTTGCCATTCTCTGAGAGGTTTCAGCCTTCCTCTCTCTCAGCTACAGGCTGGCACAGAGCGTTTCTTTTCAGGCTTTATCAGCTACTCAAGTGCAAACTATCAGGCAAATGGCCCATCTCTCCCCGGGACTCCAGGATCAAAACTGACAAAATTCTCTCCTCCTTCCACATCTACAGAGCTCTCTCTCTCTTCTTGGGTCTTCTTGAATGAGTGTCCAATAATATCAGCCCACCAAGGGGGCGGGGACTCAACCCTGACTCACATCCTACTGACATGGTCTAATCAAAGCACTAATCTTGACAGGTAATTTAATCAAGACATGTCAGCTGAATCTAAGGCATTCAAAGGATAGCACACCCAGAGGAACAGATCAGTTTACAAACATATTCTCTCTTTTGGAGATTTATAAATAATCTCAAACTGCCACAGGGACCCTAGAACGGTGCTGGGAAATAGAGGAGGTTGGGTTGTCTGTTTAAAAAGGCAACCAACGGAAGCAGATGTGGCTAAAGTGATTGAGCTCCCGCCTACCACATGGGAGGTCCCTGGTTCAATTCCCAGTGCCTCCTAAAGAAGACAAGCAAGAGAGTGAGCTCACGTGACAGGCAGGTGCTGCAAGCTGACACAACAAGAGACACAAGAAGAAAAGCATAATGAGAGACACAACAAAGCAGGGAACAGAGGTGGCTCAAGCGATTAGGCACCTCCCTCCCACATCAGAGGTCCTCGGTTCAGTTCCCGGTGTCTCCTAAAGAAAGAAGGAAAGACGAACAGACATAGAATGTGCAAACAACGAGGGGGTGGGAAGGAATAAATAAAATAAATCTTAAAAAAAAAAAAAAAGACAACCAAGGGGAGAACAGACAACTGCCACTGGTGAGGCAGCAGCCCCCCTGCTTCCTACATTAGGTCCTTCGCAGCTTGAGTTGCTCTGCCTCTACTGCCCTCCCTCCCGCTTCCCCTCCAGGAATGCCCGTTTTCCCTTAGCAAGAGACCCACTCAGCAATAAATGACCTTTTCAGAGGCTGCCTCTGAGTTGCCACTTCTTGCTCCTGAACTTGAGCTTTAAACAGTTTCTGGAATAACAGCTTAGACATCTCTTCTCAGGTTCACAGGGAAGTCTGAAGGTTGCGTGCAGACACAGAAGCTCCTAATTTTTTTTACCAGGACCTACAATACAGCTATTAAAATATTCAGGATTTAAAAAAAAAAGAAATTCCAAAAATAGTTATTGGATTATGTTTGTAAACTGGTCTGTCAGAGGAATCACTTTTAAATGATTAAATTATGATTTGGACTTTGGTTGGGCCATGTCAGTAAGGTGTTGAGTCCCCGCCCCTTGGTGGGTGGGGATTCACAGATAAAAGACATGGCAAAGGACAGAGTTGGTGTTTTGATGCTGGAGTTTTGAGCTGGAGCCCAGGAAGTGAACACACAGGAGAAGAACACAGAGAAATAGACATGGCTCCTTAGACGTCGGCAGCCATCTTGCCCCAACGAGTGGCAATAGTCTTTGATGAGGAAAGTAACTTATGCTTTATGGCCTTGTAACTGTAAGCTTCTACCCCAAATAAATACCCTTTATAAAAGCCAACCGATTTCTGGTATTTTGCATCAGCACCCCTTTGGCTGACTAATACACAAGGTAAAAGCTCTACACTTGTCTCTCTCTGCCACCTCCTACTCCTCCCTTGTCCCCTGCCCCTCCTTCCTCCTCACCCTGAAGGCTCCCCAGCCGCTTCTCCCTTTCCCCCTTCCTGCCCCCAGTCCGTAGACAAGTCGCTAATTGGGTGGCTGAATTCACAGCCACCCCATCAGCGACCGCAGAGGAAAACTGGTGCTCATTGCTCCTGGCCGGGGATTTTGCAGCGGCCTTTTTGGATACACAGCAGATTGTGACCAATTTAAATGACCAGGATGTCCCAGGACTTCAGCCCCATGTGTAGAAGCCACCCTGATGGAAGGTTGGTTGGGGCCTGACTGGTTTAGAGTGGACTCAGCTGGGGAGATTCCTCCCAGCTCCACATGGTCTTTCAACCCCTAGCAGGCTAACCTTTGTTTGTTCTTATGATGGTGCAAGATCCCAAGAGACAGCAGAAGTGTGCCAGGTCTTTTGAGGTCTGGGCTCAGAACTGCCACACCATTATTTCCAGTGCATTTTTTTGGCCAAAGTATGCAAGGCCAGCCCAGATTGAGGAGTGGGAAAATAGACCCCATGTCTTCACAGAAGGAGCTGTAAAGTCACTTTATAGGAGGTGCAGATACAGGTAGGGAAGAAAATTTAAGGCCACAATCAACCAATCACACACAAAAAGTAACAACAAGCAGAACAAAACAGTAAATGGTGAAGGGCTTCTCTGTGCTGGGGAAAAGTGATCAGGCCCCAGACCTAGGACCTGGACCAGACTTCTTGTCAGAAGTCAAGGCTGCATACCACTGCTCTCAGTGCCTCTGGAAAACAGCTGATATTTGTCACGGGCTAAAAACTCCAGCATCAGCATCTGGAATCAGTGGTGCCAGAGGTGATGCTCAGGCCACCCACACAGATGCAGAGGCCATGGAACTCTTGCTCAGGATGGGAGGAGCTGAAGGCCAGTAGTATGGGTTGAATTGTGTCCTCCAAACAGATACCTTGAAGTTCTAACCCCCAGGACCTCAGAATGTGACCTTATTTGGAAATTGGGTTGTTGCAAATGGAATTAGTTAAATTAAGATGAGGTCATATTAGAGGGAGTAGGGGGGGAACTTAATGCAATATGACTGGTATCCTTATAAGAAAGAGAAATTTAGACACAGAGACAGACACTGGGGAGAAGGCCATGTGAAGACAGAGGAGACGGAGATTGGAATGATGCATCGACAAGCCAAGGAACGCCTCGGATTGCTGGCAAGCAGGAGAAGCTAGAAGAGTCAAGGAAGGATTCCCCCTGTTTCAGAGAGAACATGGTCCTGCCCACACCTTGATTTTGGACTTCCGGCCTCCAGAACTGAGAGAGTACACTTCCGTTGTTGTAAGCCATCTAGTCTGGGTAATTTGTTAACAGCAGTCCCAGGAAGCTAACGCATCAATACCCACTTCAGAGATCTCCTGGACTCCACCTTAAATGATCCCCATTCTTAAGTGATCTCCATTTTCCAAATGAGGAAACTGAGATCCTGTTTAGAAGCTGCCAAACCCTTTTTGGTCTCTGAGGAACCACTTCCATACTCCCATTCTCTGTCATCCATGGAGGCCTGCAGATTTCCTGGATTAACCATAGCTGCACACGCAGCCTGATCTCAGCTTGACTTCTCTTCTCCCTTTATCCATTTGCTATGATTTGGCTATGAATGGCTGCAGATTTAATCTGCTGGCTCAGGATTTTAGTAAAAATAATAATAATAATTAGGAAAGTGGGTGAGTTTTCTGCCCCTCTAGACAAAGCCTACAGAGCCTGACCATGGAGCCTTAAGAAGAAGAGGAAGGCTGAATGTCAGCAGCCATCTTGCTCTAACATGTGGCAACAGACTTTGGTGAGGGAAGTAACTTAAGCTTTATGGCCTGGTAACTATAAGCTTCTACCCAAATAAATACTCTTTATAAAAGCCAACAGATTTCTGGTATTTTGCATCAGCACCCCTTTGGCTGACTAATACACTACTTAAAATAGGTTTACAGTCACAGCAATGGATTAGCTTTAAAAGCATGATTTTTCTGGGGTCTGTACAACTTTAAACCATCACAATAACTGTTTCAGTTTCCTAGCTGCTAAAACAAATACCATACAATGGGTTGTCTTAAACAACAGGAATTTATTGGCTCACAGTTTTGAGGCTAGAAGTCCAAAATTGAGGCATCAGCAAGGCGATGCTTTCTTCCAGAAGACTGTGGCGTTCTGGGGCTGGCTGCTGGTGGTGATCCTTGGTGCTTGGTTTTTCTGTCATATGGCAATGCACATGGTGGTATCTTTTCCCTTCTCTCATGGATTCTGTTTACTTCCAGCTTCTGGCTGCTCCCTGTGGCTTCTCTCTGACTTTCACTCTGCTTATAAAGGACTGCAGTTATCTGGATTAACAGCCAAACTGATTCAGTTGGGCTACACTTTAATTGAAGCAACATCTTGAAGAGATCTTATGTACAATGGGTCCACACCCACCAGAATGTGGACCA
This sequence comes from Cabassous unicinctus, assembly GCA_029593785.1. Classification (NCBI taxonomy): domain Eukaryota; kingdom Metazoa; phylum Chordata; class Mammalia; order Cingulata; family Chlamyphoridae; genus Cabassous; species Cabassous unicinctus. Next base: position 10,195 of record JAQZBX010111132.1, read on the forward strand.
AGTCCAAGAACATGTCCAAACTAGGGTACACAATTCAATACCTTTTTTTTTTTTTTAAAGATTTATTTATTTACTTATCCCCCCTTGCTGCTTGTGCTCGCTGTGTCCATTTGCTTTG
>JAQZBX010111133.1:0-10312 GCA_029593785.1 Cabassous unicinctus
ATCATTTTTGGGTTGTCATTGATGGTGTATGCATCACCTGGGGCACAACTATAAGGCACATAATTGTGTTCAAGTGTTCATGGATCATTTTCACAGTGGGTGGAGAGTCACACTATAACTGAAAGAATATCTAATTCCCATCCTGGGGAGCTCTTCCACATTTTCTAATGAAACAGCAAGAATCTCCTGAATATAGGGGCAGTGACTGGTGAAGGGGAAAGGACTATTGATGGGCCCTTGCTATAGATGAACATACTTATGAACTCTTACTTTTGAAATTGAACCTGAGCCTAGAATTTTAGGGAGCCTAAGAGTTATCTCCTGAGAGCCTCCTTGTTGCTCAAATGTGGCCTTTCTCTAAACGAACTAGGATATGGATGCATTGCCTTCCCCCCAGAGAGGGACATGACTCCTGGGGATGAGCCTTTCTGGCACTGAGAGATTACTCCCAAGCACCAACTAGCAATGCAACTTGAAAAAAATGTTGACCAAAGGGGGAAAGGATAAGACAAATGAGTTTCTACCGGTAAGAGTCTTCAAAGTGAGTCACGAGGTCATTCCAGAGGTTATACTTAGGCATGTCTCAGGAGGATCTCATTGACTGTCAAAGCAAATATTGCTTCAAATAATGGAGACATTCAGAAACTATAGAAAAGGCAGACAGCTCAAGAGTTTGGTGCCCTACCTGTGGGTCCTACTTTGTAACTTACACTCCCCAGTGTTTCAGACTCGGACTCAGGTATGGTTTCCCTATGACTGGCTCTTCTGCCCCTTCTTTTTGAATCTATAATTAGTAGTAGAGTTGTTAGGAGACTTAAATGTTTGGGCTGTCCATGTGCCAGATGGGTTCTGAATCTCAACAGAGTTGCAACACCTACTCTATAGTTCATTGAACTCATCCAGGAAAACTAACAAAGAGATGATAATGGACAATGACCATCCCAAGGAAAAGAGAGAATATGCAACTGCAAGGATGATATTCTCATCCATCTGCCCCAGGGGATTTAAACCCCTCTCAATTAGAGGTGGAATGGATACCACCATCCCTGAATCCTCTGGATTGGGGAATGAGTGCTGGAATAGAGTAGACTTACGGGTATTCTAGTATAGACTTATGGTGATTCTAGCAATTGAAGAACTTTTATCACTGTTGTGAAGGCAGTGGCCACTAGAGGTTCTGAGGGCAGGAAGAGGGAAAAAACAAGTGTAATATGGGGAGATTTTTGGTACTTGGGAATTGTACTGAATGACATTGCAACAACAGATACAAGCCATTATATATCTGCTCATGACTTAAAAAATTATGCAGGAGAGAGTATAAATTAGAAAGTAAACTTTAATCCACACTTAGTGGCAATGCACCAATATGTGTTCACCAATTGTAACAAATGTACCACACCAATGAAAGTATTGTTAATTTTGGAAATGTGGGAAGGATTGGGAGCAAGTCATATGAGGATCCCCTTTATATTTTATGTAACATTTATGTAATCTAAGCATCATTTTTAAAAAATTAAAAATTATATTAAAAATAAAATAAATATAAAAATGCAATTAAACAAAAGAACAAAATCAATAATATCTTATTGTAAAAATGCAATAACAAGACATTTAGATGATTGATCACTCCAAGGGAAAAATGTTCAACATGAACAAATATTTAAAAATTGAAAATATATAACAAGTACAAAAATTTTGTGAATTTTAATGTGAGATTTTTTATGTCTTTTTAAATTACATTAAATGCAAAGTTTTTGAATCAGATATGCTTGATTTTGAATCTCAAATATGCAATATATTAGTTGATAAACTTTGAAATTTAAAATATTTACCATAAAACAAAAAATAAAATGATAAACTCTTATCCAGGGTTCCAGTTATGTTATCAATTAGAGGGGCAAGAATCTCTTAAGAACATAGGCAGTACCTAACAAAAGAAAACTGGCCAATATGTCAATCTTTCAGTATTATTACATGCAATTATGAGCCTTATTCTTTAAAAATTGAAATTTAGTGTTTACCACATTTTCCGAGGTGAGGTGAGGTTAGAATACAATAGATAGAAAATAGGGCATTTTTATTACTTTAAAGTTTTTCTCCATATCTTGCAATGAAGGATACAAGCTATTTAAAGTTTTTTAAAAGCCTATAAAATGTTCAATACAAAATATAAACCATAATGTAAACCATTCAAAATTGTTAATAACTATGTTTAATATTTGTACATCAATTGTAAAAGAATGTGCCATATATCTGTAAAATGTTATTAATAGGGTAGAGTGGAAGATGAAGAGAGGGTTGGGGGTATGGTAAGACCCTGTATTTTCTATGCGACTTTTCTGTAAATTAAAGCTTCTTTGAAGATAAAGCAAAAAAACCTAACACTATGGGTACATACAGAAGAAAATGTTTTAGTATATAAAAAGATAACAGATCTTACCATGATAAAATATGCAATGAAAAAATTTTATTTCATTTATTTTTATTTTATTAATTTTGTATTTCAGTAGTTATTTTTATTTATATTATTATTTTATTTTATTATTTATTTATTTATTTATTGGCTTTTTTGGGGAAGGGTTTGTATCCAGAAGGGTTATAACTGTGGCAGATAAGCATCACTGGTGTTGGGTATGAGGGTTGCAAGGTTGTGTAGGGAGGCGTGCATCTGGAGCATGCATCAATTGTATATGAATAAGTTCAAATGGTCATGGGGAGTTGTCTCAGTGGGTGGTGACCCACACATTAACTGAAAAAATATTGAATCCCCATCTTGCGTAGTCCTGCCTCATACTTTAATAGAGTGGCAAGAATCTCCTGAGCATACGGACATTGCTTAGCAAAGGAAGACAGATCATTATGCCATGCCCTTGATATTGATGTTTGTACTTATGATACTTTTCTTCTGAAATTGAAATTTTGCCTAGTTTTATATATTGTCTAGAGTTTCCTCTAGAAAGCCTCCATGGTGCTCAAATATAGCCACTCTCTAAGCCAAACTCAGCATATAAACACACTAACTTCCCCCAGCATAGGACATGATTTACGGGAATGAACCTCCCTGGCACCAAAGGACATTACCAAGTGCCAACTAGAGATGCATTTGAAAAAAGACCTTGATCAAAAGGGGGAAATGTTAAATACAAAGGCATTTTTATGGTTAAAAGTCTTCAAAGTGAGTCACAAGTTCATTCCAGAAGTTACACTTAGGCACATCTCAGCAAGACCTCATTGACTGCCACATTAAACTGACTTAAATAGAAGGGTCCCTGAGTTCTCTAGAGATATCTAGACACTATAAGCAAGGCAGATAACCTCAGGAATTTGATACCCTGTCAGAAGACCTTACTTTGGAATTTGTGTTCCCCAAGGTAACAGAGTTAGACTCATTTATATTTGCCCTAAAAATGGCTTTTCTACCCTTTTTATTTGAACCTATAATTGTCAGTATGCTTGTTAAATATATGTCCTAGAAACTTAAATCTTCAGTCTGTTCATATGCTGGTTGAACCCTGAATCTCAGCAATGTTGCAACACCTACTCACCAGCTCATTGGAACCACACAGGACATCTAACAAAAAGGATGATGATGGACAATCCCCATTTCAAAGAAAAAATTTAGAGTTTCTACAACTGCAAGCAAGACAGTTCCATCCATGTTTCCCATGGGATCTAAGCCCTCTCTCAATCAGAAATGGAGTGGGCATCTCCATCCCCAAATTTTCAAGATTGTGAAATGAATAAACATACAGGGCAAATGCAATTATGAACTAAAGTAGAACTATTAGTATTCTAAAAATGGAAGAACTTATATTGTTGATATAATGGCAGTGACCACCAGAGGTTCTGAGAGGGAAAGGAAAGAATAGGTGTAACATAGGGGGAATTTTGGTACTTTGGAATTGACCTGCATGATATTGCAATGATGGATACAGTCCATTATATATTTTGTCAAAACCTATAAAATTGTGGAGGGCAAAATAAAAATTATAATGTAAACTATAATATATGGTTAACAGCAATGCTTCAATATGTGTCTATCAATTGTAACAAATGTACCATACTAATTAAAGATGTTGCAAATGGGGAAAAGTGTGGGAGAAGGAGTGGGTAGGATATATGGGAATCCCCTATATTTTTAATGTAACATTTATGTCATCTAAAGCTTCTCTAAATATAAAAAATTAAAAAAATTTAAATTAAAAATCTTTCACCTATATAATAGACATTATGGCAGCCAACCACCTAAAACTTTTAACAGACATAATCAATACACATAAAAACCTCAGCATCATTCCATCCTGTTAGAAAAGAATTGCTTATTTTTGATGATGAGCTGAGGCACATTTTTCTTTTGACTCTCAAATATCACATTCTTTCTGCATCTCTCAGCCCTATTCAGCAGCCCTTACTACAGTTAAACAGGATTCCTCCCAGCCAGTGCACACTGGAAACTGCTCTAGATTATGAAAAGAATAAAGGCAACCTGTGGTCAAACGGAAAGAAAAACACCTTCCAAATTGAGGGTACACAAGATAACTGAGTGCAGCAGAGGAGATACTTAGAGATTCCCTATATCTGCACATTAGACAACTTCACCTCTTGTGGCTACAACCCCAAAACAATCATTTCTCTGAGGGACACTGGTCTGGACGGAATGAAAGTTTTTCTTACTTATTCTCTGTTCTCCAAACACAAGGTTATGAGTCAGGGGAATCCAGGTTTTATTATTCCTTTTCCAAGAACTCTATTGTCTTCCATACTTCTAACCTTGTAACAATTTACCCTATCCATTGACTTAAAATTTATTCCAAAAGTTAACACTTAGGCAACCATGTGCACTAGGTCTCTTGATTTTCCAAAGCACTGGAATGGGTTGTGGATACAGTCCTAAGAGTTACTATCAGAAAATTGCTATTCTGCTCTTCAAACAAGTGGGGATCTGTGGTCATTTGACATAAAATCATGGATGCTAAAATCCTTTCATTGATAATGCTATGTCAAAGCAATTAGGAATGTCATATTTGTAACACCAATTTATGACTTGTAATTTAGTCTCTAATCTATAAAATGATTTTACATTATAAGAAATATACTCAGAGATTTTTACTTAACATATACCTTACAGTGAATATCTGAATTAATTCCCCCCCTCATGTCCCTAAAGGATGCTCAATTAATTTGGTTAATAGATCAAGTATACTTTATTTTTGTAAATACTGAAAATAAAACTATTTGCATATTTTCATTTTTATTGTGGAAACATAAATACAACTGAAAAGTTTGCATGTTACAATTTACTGGTAAAATCACATCCACAACACAGCACTGTCATCAACATATATTGCCTAAATATTACATCTCCTCAAACAGAAAATCTGAAACTTATTTTAGATGTTATATTTTGTTTAAATGAATTTCAAAAATTTTGTCAATGCTAATGCATATTCTATTATTTCTCATTAAATTCTTCAGGAAATACAAAAAGCTGATATTAAACAGGTTTTTTTCCTTCTTGTATGTTCGAAAACATGCCAGTTTGAATTAAACTTCAGATTTTCAGGCCAAAAATATATGCAGAATATGTTTTAATACACTTATGATAAGTGTATTTACATTTATGACAGGAATACCTTCACCTATCACACACTGAAAAAAAAATACCCTAAGTAAATAAAAGTCATGTTGTGCCAATTTACATCTTAATAATAGATATATCACATCAATCATTTTTTTACAGCAAATTCTTAAAAGCATTAAAATTATTTTCATCTTCTAGTTGCCAAACAATGTATTCATGTGGAAGAAAATACAAGACAACTAATAGAAATTTTAAAATCTCAAACTATTCCATTTTCTAAAAGAAGAAATTATTGTTTTTGCTTCGAAAATATGCTTCACTTTTCATCTCAAATTTACTTTAAATACTCACATATAATTTTGATACTTCTCAGAATAGACAGGTTTCACGCAACTGTCTTCAATTAATATTAAAAAAAACTTGAGAATTTTATTCACAATTAATGACTGACTGATTATTGGATCAACAATTTATTCAGTAATATATATGGCATACAGAATTAAACAAGGAATGATTTGATATTTGCTTTGTAATTCTCCCCATTTGTAAAACTTAAGCCAAGAATCTAATATATGTTCCATTCAGTTGCAATACATGTTTCCCTGTGATTTGATCAACAAAAAACATTACACAATGTCAAGCTTCCTTCCTTCCTTCCTTCCTTCCTTCCTTCCTTCCTTCCTTCCTTCCTTCCTTTCTTCCTCCATTACATCTTTCCTTTTTCTTTTTCTTTCTCTTTTTAGAGCAGCTCTGTGATTTGGGGTTGTTTAGTATAATACAGAGATCCTAGGGGGAAAGTACAAAATGGGACTTAACACCAATGCCATTATTTACCTCATAGGGTTACAACTAAGGATATAACTAATTTTTGAAATACTCATCACTTTTCTTTAGAGTGTAAATCAAAACCTTTAACTTGAACTTGAGGTATAAAAACAATACATACACAACCTAACACAAAATACTTTTCATAAATAACATTACACTTTATAGTATTGAAAAGTAAGTATCTGTGCTGATTTGTATCTTGACTTGGAACAAGAATAGAACATTCAACTAGGGAGGTTTACACTGACAGTAAAGCTCTATACATTAAAAATGTCTTCCTTTCCCAATTTACTTACCAGAGGCATCACAATGTCCTGAGAGGGTTCCTTATGAGAAAAATGTCAGTCACAGATTTAAGATCTTATTTTGAAATGAACTAAGGAGAAAGCAAATTGGAAGTTGAGACTTCATCTTTGTTTTCAAATAAGTAGTCTTAATTTTTCTTATTATCAAAAAAGTTTAAATTAGTTTATTATGAATATATCTAAACCTTTAATTTTGTAACTTTCAGACAAAGTCTTGCACTTCATTTATAGAAATTCTATGAGAAGATGTCAGTAGAGATAATCTAATTTTTATTTTTTATTTTTTTAAATTTTAAACAAACTTTGGATTAAAATTCTGGGCATGATTAAGTTATGACTGGGGTTTTGATTAGGCCACATCAGTAGGACATTGACTCCCCGCACCTTGGTGGGCAGAGACTCAGAGATAAAACTATATGGCAGAGCAGAGGAGTCAGTTTGGAGTTTTTTGAGTTGGAGTTTTGATGTTGATGTTCTGATGGTGAATTTTAATGCTGGAAGCCCTGAAAGTAAGCATACAGAAGAGCTTTGCTGTGAGGAAGGAGAGAAGGCCTTGGGAAAAGAGATGAGCCATTCGCCTGTCAGTTCACAGCTGATCTTGTGGAGAGAGGCAAAGGATAGAGAGCCTCATAGTCTACTTCTGACCTTGTGAAGGAAACAGAGGAGCTGAACCCAGAGAGAAATGGAGCCCCAGGGAGAGAGGAACCCAAGAGTCCTGAACCCTGGCAAACTTCAGCAGCTGTCTCGCTCTAACACTTGGCAAGGGACTTTGGTGAAGGAAGAAACTTATTCTTTAAGGCCTGGTAACTGTAAGCTTCTACCCCAAATAAATCCCCTTATAAAAACCAACCATTTATTGATATTTTGCATCAGCACACCTTTAGCGGACTAATGCAGAATTTGGTACCAAGGAGTGGGGAAGTGCTTTTGCATTTACCAAAATGTTGGAATGGATTTATAAATGGGTAAGGGGTATTTTTTGGAGGAATTTTTAGATGCTTGATTGAAAATGCCTACAGTGTTTTGAAGAGACTGTTGATAGTAATTTGGACACTAAAGAGACTTTTTGTGATGCCTTAGAAGTAAATGATGAAACTATTATTGGAAACTGGAGGAAAGGCTATCCATGTTTTAAAGTTGCAGAGAACTTAGCAAGATTAACTCCTGGTGCTTTATGGAAGGCAGAATTTGAAATTGGCAAGCCTGGGCATTTAGCTGAAGAACTTTCCAAAGTAAACCCAAAGAATGCAGCTTGGCTTCTTCTTGCAACTTATAGCAAAATGTTATATGAGAGAAATACACTAAGGAATGAATTATTGCACTCAAAGGAAACAGAAACTGATTCCAGAAATTTCAAGCCTCTGGAAATTGAGCTCCCAGACAACAGCACCCCATTTAAGGACTTAACTAAACTTAGAACTTGTAAATCAGGATTGAAGATGCAGTCATCTTGGAAAGACTTGGGGAAAATCTTAATGTAGGAGGGCTTGGACCCCTGCTTCCTGCATGCTAAATAAACAAACATTTTGAGAGCCTTGTATGAACAAAACCACTGCCAGCTTGGACTAAAAGGGACATGAAATAGAGACATTGAAGGAGAAACAGCTTTCAGAAGAAAATCATGGAAGCTGAGATCTGGAATTAAGACATCACCTTGGGCCAAGAGAGGAGCCCCATCCATGTGTACAGAGATGGTGAGTATGCCCCAGCAGTTGAAGATGGTGGATGTTCCCACCTAATATTCTGGGAGAGTTTTGATGGCCCAAGGTTCAGAGAAGTTTGAGCACTTTCCTCAAGTATTAGCATGGTTAAGGTCAGCACCCCATAGGTCTGAGAGGTGTGTGCCTGTCCCCCATGGATTAGGGAAGGCCAGGTGGTCATCTCATTGCTCTGAGAGGGTTGAGCCTGTATGCCAAAGGTTAGGGAAGGCCAGGTGGTCAACTCGTTGCTCTGAGAGGGTTGAGTCTATATGCCAAAAGTTAGGGAAGGCCAGGTGGTCAAGTCATTGCTCTGAGAGTGTTGAGCTTGTATGCCAAAGGTTAGAGGGAATGTTTTTTTGACCTCACTATACTGGAAGGGCTAAGAGTCCAACCCAAAGATTGGGTAAGGTGTGGCAATCACCCCAACACTCTTGGAGGGTGAGGTCTGGAGGTTGGTGAACACCCAAATGCTTGTTGAGGGTGGAACCAAGAAAATGGCCATTGGGCAAGCCTGTGGAAAAGATGGGTCACCATGTGGCCCCAAGGAAAAGAAACCATCATCTTAAGAATGACTCACAGACTTTGAAATCGAATGGTGGATGCCCTGGCAGATTACTGAAATGTAGAGGACACTTAACTCCTTTTCCCCCTTGAATTTCTCCTTATTGTAATGAAAATGTTTATCCTTTGTCTGTACATTTGTGTATTGGAAGCAGATAAATTGTCTTGTAAGTTTCAGAGGTCTACAGCAGACGGGACTTTGCACCAAGATGAACTGTATTTTTTAAAGTGATTATGATATAATTTTGTACTTGCATTATTACTGAAATAAGGCTTTTTGAATATTGAAATGTATTTTTGGAATTCAGAGCGTAGAGTGTGGCAGTTTGATATAGTTATGAATGCCAAAAGCAGATTGGATTATGCTTGTAAACTGGTCTATTCCTCTGGGCATGATTAAGTTATTATTGGGGCTTTGATTGGGCAATGTCAGTAGGATGTTGACTTCCTGCTCCTTGGTGGGTAAAGAATTGGAGATAAAATTACATGACAGAGATGAGGAGTTAGTTGGAGTTTTTAAAGTTGAAGTTCTGATGTTGGAGTTCTGATGCAGAGTTTTAATGCTGGAGTCCTGGGAAGTAAGCACACAGAGGAGCTTGGTCATGAAGAAGAAGAGAAGGCCCTGGGAAGAGAGATGAGCCATTCACCTGACAATTCACAGCTGGCCTTGTTGAGAGAGGCAAAAACTAGAGACCCTCATATTCTACAGCTGACCTTGTGGAGGAAACTGAGACTGGAGAGAAACGGAGCCCTGGGAAGAGAGGAACCAAAGAGGTCTGATCCCTGGCAAACTTCAGCAGCTGTCTTGCTCCAACATGTGGCAACAGACCTTGGTAAAGGATGAAACTTATGCTTTATGGCCTGGTAACTCTAAGCTTCTAACCCAAATAAATACCCTTTATAAAAACCTACTGATTATTGGTATTATGCATCAGCACCTCTTTGGCTGACTAATACAGCTGGTAAAATACATAATGGCCTATTCTATCATTGCACCATCATGCAGGACAATTCCAATATCCCAAAAATGTCCCACTGTTACACCCATTTTTCCTTCTCCCTCCCCTCAAAACCTCCAGTGGCCACTGCCTCCACATCAATGATAAAAGTTCTTCCATTGCTAGAATAACAATAAATATTTAGTAGCATAATAATAAGTCTACTTTGGTCCATTGTTCATTCTCCAATCTTGAGGATTCTGGGATGGTGTTGCCCACTCTGCCTCTATTTGCGAGGAGACTTATATCCCATGGGGCTGATGGATGGAAGTATCATGCTTTTAGCTGCAGACTCTCTGTGTTCCTTTGGAATGGGCATTGTTCATCATCATTATCTTG
>JAQZBX010111134.1:0-10311 GCA_029593785.1 Cabassous unicinctus
ACCAATTCCACTCTAGTCCACAGCTCCTCCCCCCATCCTGAGGGGACTTGGAAGGTGATGTCCACTCCACCTCCAAGTGAGAGAGGGCTTATATTCCATGGATATAGTGGATGGGATTATCTTGCCTTCAGCTGCAGGCCCTCTCCATTCCCTGGGATGGCTGTTGCCCATCGTCGTCTCCTTGCCAGGTTACTTGGATAGTTTTGCTGGATATAGAATTCTTGATAGACATCTTTTTTCTTTCAGCTCTTTATATATGTCAACCCACTGCATTCTGGCCTGCATGGCTTTTGATGAGAAATTGGCATTTAATCTTATTGAAGATCACTTGTATGTGACAAATTGCTTATCTCTTGCTGCTTTTAGGATTCTCTCTTTGTCTTTGGCCTTTGAAAGCTTGACCATAATGTATCTCTGTGTGGATATCTTAGAGTTTATATTATTTGGAGTTCTGTGAGCTTCTTGGATATGTATATTCACAACTTTTGTCAAATTTGGGAAGTTTTCTTTCCTCATTATTTCTTCAAATATTCTTTCTACCTTTTCTTTTTTTTCATCTCCTTCTGGACTCCCATAATGCAAATGTTGGTATGCTTCATGGTATATCACAGGTACCTTAGGCTCTGCTCACTTTTGTTTCATTCTTTTTTCAGTCTTCCCCTCAGCCTAACTCATTTCAATTATCCGATTCTCAAATTCAGTGATTCCTTCTTTTGTCTGTTCAAACATGCTTTTGACTCCCTCTAATGAATTTAAGACTTCTGTTTTCGTGCTCTTCATTTCCAGAACTTCTGTTTGGTTCCTTTCTAAAATTTCTAATTTCTTCCTTTGTTTATGTATCATTTTCCTGATTTCCTTTAGTTCTTTGTCTGTGCTTGCCTTCAGCTTATTGAACTTATTTATTAAAGTTGATTTAATGTCTTTGCTCAGTAATTGCAATTTCTGAGCTTCTTCAGGGCTAGTTTCTATTCTTTTGTTTTTGACCTTTGAATGGGCCACCACTCCCTTTCTTTGTATGTCTTGTGATATTTGGTTGAAGTCTGGGCATTTGATTGTTTTGATGAGTTAACTATGGAAGTCAGCTTCTTCCCGTGCCCAAGGGTTTTCAGGTCTTTTCTCTTTGATTATTGAAGGCTGTAGTAGAGTTAGGCCCTGTGTTGAGGTTGTCCTTCAACACTTGGCCCAGTTTATACTGAGCTCATAGATAAGTCAGCAGTGAACAGTTAGGGTCTTCTTTGGTCTTTTTGATCATGTGACTTGCCCTGATATCATGCACAGTAACTTTATAAATTCTCTGCTTTGCACAAATTTTTTTGGTGTGGCTTGATTTAGTTACTGCAAATAGAAACTCTCCCCACTTCTCTTCAGATGATCACATACTATATTTTATGTTTCAACCACAATTTATTTTTTGTCTCCAAAATCTATGGTTATTCTTTTCTGTGATGTTTCTCAGTCTTGCTTTCTAGCCTACTTCTCTGCCCCATGTAAATTTTGGGTTCAACAAAACCAATGATTGCTTTGAGCCAATCTTTCAGGGAGAAGATTTAAGCAGACGAATTATCACACTAAATGGACCCACACCAGGAACACAGTCGACCACATTGTGAGCACTGCTGTGCTGAGAACAAGGCCACAGTCAGTGCCACACCGGGCCGGCAGAAAAGAAGGGGGAGGAGCCAGGGTGAAGGAAAGCATTTTTTTTCAGGTTTTATTTTTCCTGATTCTGCATTCACTTGGCTTCTGCTTAAATTTGAGTTCCTTCCAGAGCTTGGCAGAAGTTGGTTTTGATAGATTCTGCTTAAAATTTTTGTGTATATATTAGGGGGTTGCATTTGCCCATCTTGCTGATGTCACTCTAGAGCCTGGGTTCTTAACAGTATTTGCTAGTATATATTATTTATTATATAAATACCTATAGATAAATATTTTATATAATTCATTTATATAATATACAATTCATCATATAACAATAATTTTCTATAGTTATTTACACCATAGAGTAATTACAAACAGAGAGTATATTGTATATTGGTGTATTACTAGACAATAAAATCTTTAGCCCACATTGGATGTGCCAGGTGAGGACATGCTTTAGACAATTGTATCTGTTAGTCAAATTTATAATGAGATTTTGGACAAAAGATCAAGATTCAGGAATCTTACATAATAGGGATTTTATTTCATAGATAAATATGTATGCTATCAACTAAGATGGATGTTTGATGAGAAGGGTGGGATGAAAATAAAACTCTGGAGCATCAGCCTTTATTTAAGGGGTGGGCAGAAAAAAAAAACAAAATAAAAGGTAGAGAAAGAAGGGAGAGAGGCAAGGGAAGAACAGGGGGATGAATACCATAGAAGACCACGAAATAGAGTTTCAAGAATAGAATAATCCATGTTGTCAAATGCAGCCAAGCAGTCCATTTCATTTTCTTACCAGAAAAGTTGCTTCATGTACAAACAACACTTGATGAATCTGAGTGAAAAATGCTTCCAGCAATCAGTCTTGGGTGCCGCATGCTCTTCTCTGTCGCAAAGTTGGTGTTCTCCTCTTTTCCTTAGCTGGTTTTGTCACTTTTCTTGCCCAGAAATACCTTTTTATGTTCGGAGGCCATCAAACTTTCAGCCAACTTTCATGTACTCCGTCCTGTGTGGATAAGCCCCCAGGAAAAAGAGGTATCTAGTACCTCTTCAGGGGAAAATGTGTGGGTACCTAAAGGAGAATAAACTGTAATTAACCTTTGGTAAGAAAGGGGAGAAGATGGAATTGTTAGGAGGAATTACACCAATTAAAGAAGAAATGGTGAATAACGTTGCATTGAGTAAGGAATAAATGTTTGCTTGAGGAAATGCTGGAAATTCACCATTTCAGTCTTAGAGAGAGGTCCTTTGAGGTGACTATCACACTTCTCTGAAAAGTCTCAGGAAGGCTGATTATCACCTTTATTCCAATTCTACTAACTACTACTTTAGGTTTAGTTCTGAAAGATGACCTTCAAGGAAGAATGATAGTGGTGGTGGTAAGTGGTAGGCCTTCTACTAAGGGCAGGAGATGGCACTGAGAGACGTGCTGTGTTCACTTTAGGAAATAAGAGAGGAGAAAGTAGACCAAATTCCAGTGACTATCTCAGAAGTGATCCAAGTTTCTAGATGAGGCAGTAGCTCCAAAATCTCTGTAAAATTGAGAAAATATAAAATTAACATATTTATTGTTTTGGTTTTCCTTTGTATATTCATCATAGTGTTTAGTAATAGAGAATTCCATGTTGAAAAGCCCATGGCATTACTTTGAGAAGAAAATTGGGGTGACAGCAAAGAAAAGAGGTACTATTTCCCACTCCATACCCAATTTTTGGGGAGAAGGAAGCCAAAAGGTATGAGGTAGCAGCAATCATAAATTGGTGGCAATACTGCAACCTTGAGACTTAGGGCAAAAAGGAAAAGGCAAAAAAGGAGCCAAGGGAAAATTAAATATTATCAATATTACTATAATTTTAATATTTTTGAAGATTTATTGTGTGCCAGGCACTATTCTAAGTGCTTTATCAATTATAACACATTTAGTCCATCTAACAATAGATGTTATCTGTCCCTTTCACTAATGCTGTGTAATCTAGTGATATAAAATAAGAACCACTTTATTATACTCACAGATTCTGAGGGTCAGGAATTCAGACAGGTTATAGTGAGCATTACTTTTCTCTACCCACAATGTCTGAACCCTCAGCCAGGAAGACTTGATTGAATAGCATGGCATGAATGTTTGGGGGCTGGAGAACATGGTTCTGGAGGATACATTTGCAAGATGGCTTCTTCATGTACATATTTGGTTCCTAGACAGGCTTGGAGCTGTATGTACCCCAGATAAACATATTCTTAAACTCAATGCATGCCTGTGGGTGTGAACCCATTGTAAGTAAAACATTTGATGAGGTTACTTCAGTTAAGGTATCGCCCAACTCAATCAGGATAGATCTTAATCCTGTTACTAGAGTCCTTTATAAGCAGAATGAAATTCAGACAGAAAGAAAGCTACAAGAAGCAAGAAGCTGAATTTCAGTGGAACCCAGAAGAATACTGAGAGGCCAGGAGAGGCCGCCATGTGCACTGCCATGTGACAGAGTAGCCAAGGACCAAGAGATCACCAGCAGCTAACCCCAGAATGCCAGTCTTTGAGAGAAAGCATCACCTTGATGATCCCTTGATTTGGACTTTTTTCCCAGCCTCAAAACTATATGCTAATAAATTCCCATCATTTAAGCCAACCCACTGCATGGTATTTGCTTAAGCAGCCAAGGAAACTATATCAGTAAGGATGGCTGGATTGCTGGCAGGTTGAGCATAGCTAAGACTGTTGTCCAGAGCATTTATATGCAACCTCTCCATCATGGAGATATAGGGGTAGATTAGCATCTCACATGGAAGCTCAGTGATCCAGGGAACAAGATAGGAGCTTTGTGGCCTTTTATGACCTAATCTCAGAATATACATGCTGTCACTTCCACTGTACTCTTTTCATTTGAAGCAGTCACAAGCCCACCCAGACTTGAGGGGAGGGAACATAGATTCTACCTCTTGATAAGAGGAATATTAAAAGATTTGCTATCATTAAAATGTTAAATTTTATTATCACCATTTCACAGAAGAAGAAATGAAAACCTAGGGAAATTAAATAATTTGCCAAAAATGACATAACTAATAAGTGGCTGAAGTAGGTATCAAATCCAAGGACTCTGGCTCCAAAACCAATGTTCTTAATCATTGTGCTAATAACACTGCTACCACTGATAACAATGGTACTATTACTACTGGTATGACTGCTGCTTCTGTTACTACTAGTGATACCGTATCTTCTACTGCTGCTACTCCTGCAAATGTAACTACTGCTGCTGCCTGCATCAATACCACTATTATTGCTACCACTGCTACAACCACCACCACCACCACCACCAACACCAACACCAACACCATGACCAGCAGCAGCACCACCAACACTATCAACACCACCACTGCCATCACCACCCCCACTACTGCCACCACCACCGCAACCTCCATTGCCACCTCCCCTACCACTACCACCACCACTACTACTACCACCCTAGCATCACCACCACCACCACCACTACTGTAACTATGACCACCATCACTACCACCATGACTACTACTCCTACAACCACCACCACCACCAGTACCACTACAACCATGACCACCACCATAACTACCACCACTATCACCACTGTCACTACCACTGCCAACACTACCATTACCATCATGACTACCACTGCTACCACCATTACCGCTACCACCACCACTACCACCTTACCACCACCAACACCATTACTACCACAACCATTATCACCCCTACAATTACCATCACCACTACCACCACCACCACCACCACTATCACACGACAACCATGACCACCACCACTACTACCACCGCTATCACCTCTGCCACTACCACCACAACCACCACTACCAACACTATCACTACCACCACAACTACCCCTACTACCGCCATCACCATCACTACTAATACTACTACCACCACCAGTATCCATTCAGTATGTACAGTTGATAATGTTTCAGATGGCCATTGCATGAATTGCTTCCCTTAGCAATATTGTGTTACAATGTAATCAACAGCACTGAAATTTAATCTGAAGGCAGTAAAAAGAGGAAATGTTATGTTGTATATATGGTAAATGTGACAGTTTGAATTTGGTAAATTCCCCACAAAAGATTAAACTAATCCATTCCTGTGGGTGTGGGGTCCTTTGATTGTATTAAATTCAATTAAGGGACTTTTGATTAGGATGCTTAATAAGATCACTTTAGGGCTTTTGATTGGACTACACCAGTAAGGCATGAGCCAATTTGGGTATCTGCCCTCTTGCTGGGTCTTATATAAACTGAGACACAGAAAGAAAGAAGACAAAGGAAAAGAAGCTGCCATTTTTGACCTTGCTTGAGAGAGAACGGATTCCTGGTTTGCTTACAGCTGCAGAAAGGCAGAGAAGGCTGAGGGGCTGAGAAAGGTCCTGGGGTCTGGAATCAGCAGAGCAGAGAGGCACAGAAAGAGGCCCCTGAGGGTGTGGGCCCACGGAGCAGCTCAAGAATGAGGAGACGAGTCCCGCCATATGCCTGACTGCCATGTGACAGGACAATGGGATCACAAGTAACTAACTTTGAAGAGAAAACATCTCTGATGGTGCCTTGATTTAGACATTTCAAATGAAGAACTGTAAGCTTTTACCCCAAATAAATCCCCTTTATAAAAGCCAACCCATTTCTGGCACTTTGCATTGTCAGCCTTTGGCAAACTAAGACAGTAATAGAATAAATAAAAAAAAAATCCATGGCACTGTACTACACAGTGAACTCTAAGTTAAATCATGGACTGTAGTTAATAATACAATTACAAATATGTGCTTTCATCATTTGTAACATTGTACGACACTAATGCAAGGTGTTAATAATAGGGTGGTGTATTAGTCAGGGTTCTTTTGGAAACAGAATCAATAGGAGATATCTGTCAATAATATAAGATTTTAAAAGAGTCTCACACAACCGTGGGATGCACAAGTCCAGGTTCCGCAGGCAGGCTGCAAGTCAGGGGCTCTGATGAAAGTCCAATGAAAGGTCCTTGATGAGTTTCTGGGAGAAGTTGGCTGTCCAAAGATGAACTGGGAAATTCTCTTTGAATGTTGAAATCACTTCCTCTTTTAAGGCATTCAACTGATTGGATAAAAGTGTCACCCATTGCTGATGCAATCTCCCTGATTGATGCAGATGTAATCAGCCATCCATACAGTAAACTCACTGGTGACCAAAGTCCATAAACGCTCTTGTATTACAAATAGCCCAGTGCTTGCTGGACCTAACACCTGGACACAATTACCTGGCCAAGTTGACACATTAGCCTAACCATCACAGTTCACCCCTTGTCAACTCAGCAACCACACACATTACCCTAAACCATACTTAGTCTTTAAGTAAAAACAATAACAGACAAACATACATATATATTTCTCCCTAACAATGTTCAACTCCCTTGCGTACAACCAGAAATGCATTATTTCCCCACAGAATAGGGTGCAAGTCCTTGGGTAATATTCACTCTTAAACTTGACATCCTTAAATATTATGACGTGGAATTAATACAACTTTTCATATGATAGGGGAAAAGGTTGGGGAAGAAAACAAGAAATTCGTTTTGTGTACATATACAATCATACTAATAACGAAACAAGGAAGAAGGGTTCATGACTATTATAGTCCTCGTTTCTGTAGCTGGTCATGTGGTCGAAGTTCATATTTATCACTACCTTCTTCCACTACCCATTCCATGTTCCCTTTACCTTCAGCAAGCACTTCAGCTGGCCGTGGTTCTTTGCCTGGTGGGGTGACCCAAACTTTCATTCTCGAAGATTCTGGGCCATTGTTAATCCTGCTTGAATTGGTTTGTTGCAATTTTCCATTGACTTTAATCACAGGGCATGGCAGTACCAGGAGATGCTCTAGAGGATCTCCTGCATTCCAGGCAAACTCTTCTTTACCCCCATTATGTAGATATAGTCCTATTTCCCCTTCATAGTCAGGATCAATCACCCCAGCCAGTACAGTAATTCCCTTCTTTGCCTATTGATTCACAGGTAAGAGGAGCCCAAAGTGGCCAGGTGGCAGTCTTACCTTCCAGTTCAATGGAATCATTGTTGTGTTCCCTGGTGGCAGCACTCCTCCTTTTGGGTCTAAAACCTGTAGACCAGCAGAGCTTAAGGTTGCAGGGACAGGAAGCAAAAATTTTCCTAGTGGGTCAGTAGGGGAAACAGTGAGTGGTGCCATTCCCATTTCCACCCCTTGATTCCTGGCCCCATGAATCCTGGTTTTGGGAGAAACAACACCATAGAGTGGACGCTGATTCAGAGCATACACAGCCTCCTGGAGAACATTGGCCCAGCCCTGCAAGGTATTGCCACCTAGTTGGCGCCGTAATTGAGTCTTCAAAAGGCCTTTCCACCGTTCTATTAATCCAGCTGCTTCAGGGTGATGGGGAACATGGTAAGACCAGTGAATTCCATGGGCATGTGCACATTCCTGCACATCATTTGCTGTGAAATGGATTCCTTCATCAGAAGCAATGCTGTGTGGAATGCCATGGCAGTAGATAAGACATTCAGTAAGTCCACGGATGGTAGTTTTGGAAAAAGCATTGTGTGCTGGCAATGCAAACCCATATCCAGAGTATGTGTCTATTCCAGTTAAAACAAATTGCTGTCTCTTCCATGGTGGAAGTGGCCCAATGTAGTCAACCTGCCACCAGATAGCAGGCTGGTCACCTCGAGGAATGGTGCCATATCGGGGGCTGAGTGTGGGTCTCTGCTGCTGGCAGATAGGGCATTCAGCAGTGGTTGCAGCCAAGTCAGCCTTGGTGAGGGGAAGTCCATATTGCTGAGCCCATGCGTAACCTCCATCCCTACCTCCGTGGCCACTTTGTTCATGAGCCCATTGGGCATGACAAGAGTGGCTGGGGAAAGAGGCTGAGCATTAACCACAGAGCAGGTCATCTTATCCACTTGATTATTAAACTCTTCCTCTGCTAAAGTCACCCTCTAGTGAGCATTTATATGGGACACAAATATGTTCATATTTTTTGCCCACTCAGAAAGGTCCATCCACATAGCTCTTCCCCAAACTTCCTTGTCACCAATTTTTCAGTCATGTTCCTTCCAAGTCCCTGACCATCCAGCCAAACCATTGGCAACAGCCCATGAATCAGTGTACAAATGCATCTCTGGCCATTTCTTCTTCCAAGCAAAATGAACAGCTAGGTGCAGTGCTCAAAGTTCTGCCCACTGGGAGGATTTGCCCTCACCACTATCCTTCAAGGATTTCCCAGAAAAGGCTGCAGTGCCACAGCTGTCCATTTTCAGATGGAATCTGCATATCATGCAGAACCATCTGTAAACCAGGCCTGAGTTTTCTCATTCTCAGTCAACTGATTGTAAGGGACTCCCCAAGAGGCCAAAGCTGTGGGCTGGGAAAGCGAAGGTAATATGGCAAGGGTGGTGACCATGGGCATTTGGGCTACTTCCTCATGTAACTTACTTGTGCCTTCAGGACCTCCTCAAGCCTTATCTCATATATGCCACTTCCACTTTATTATGGAGTGCTGCTGTGCACGCCCAACTTTAGGTTTGGTGGGTCAGACAATACCCAACTCATGATAGGCAATTCAGGTCTCTTGGTAACTTGATGGTTCACGGTTAAGCGTTCAGTCTCTACTAAGGCCCAGTAGCAAGCCAAAAGCTGCTTCTCAAAAGGGAAGTAGTTATCTGCAGAGGAAGGCAAGGCTTTGCTCCAAAATCCTAAGGGTCTGCGTTGTGATTCCCCTATAGGGGCCTGCCAAAGGCTCCAGACAGCATGTCTATTTGCCACTGAAACTTCCAGCACCATTGGATCTGCTGGATCATATGGTCCAAGTGGTAGTGCAGCTTGCACAGCAGCCTGGACATGTCACAGGGCCTCCTCTTGTTCCAGTCCCCAATCAAAACTAGTAGCTTTTCTGGTCACTCGGTAAATGGGCCGGAGTAGCACACCCAAGTGAGGAATGTGTTGTCTCCAAAATCCAAAGAGGCCAACTAAGCATTGTGCCTCTTTTTTGGTCTTAGGAGGGGCCAGGTGCAACAGCTTATCCTTTACTTTAGAAGGGATATCTCGACTGGCCCCACACCACTGGACACCGAGAAATTTCACTGAGGAGGAAGGACCCTTTATTTTTGTTGGATTTATCTCCCATCTTCTCTCATGCAAATGCCTTACCAATAAATCTAGAGTCTTTACTACTTCTTGCTCAGTAGGTCCTATCAACATGATAGCATCAATATAATGGACCAGCGTGATGTCTCGTGGGAGGGAGAGACGATCAAGGTCCCTGTGGACAATATTATGACATAGGGCTGGAGAGCTGATATACCCCTGAGGCAGGACAGTGAAGGTCTACTGCTGGTCTTGCCACTTGAAAGCAAACTGTTTTTGGTGGTCCTTGCTAATGGCAATTGAGAAAAAAGTATACCAGGTGCCAGGGGATGTGTTGATTTGCTCAAGCAATGATACCACATCTGGGACAGCAGCTGCAATTGGAGTCACCACCTGGTTAAATTTATGACAATCTACTGTCATCCTCCAAGATCCATCCATTTTCTGCACAGGGCAAATAGGAGAGTTGAATGGGGATGTGGTTGGAATCACCACCCCTGCATCCATCAGATTCTTGATGGTGGCACTAATCTCTGCAATCCCTCCAGGA